>JACEII010000067.1:267615-324296 GCA_014332785.1 Antheraea mylitta | reverse complement strand
AGGTGTGTCGTGCACCCTTGAGCTGGTTGCAAAATAAAGTCGGCTGAGTACCTTAAGCGCTCGCCTTAGTAGTCCGGTGAAGCTGCTAAGACCTTGCTGGGTCAATAGCGTAGTCATTTCGAAAAAAAAGGGTTATGGTTTAAGATCTTATTAGGAAGACCTCTTCTTCAAAGCTATCTAATAATAATTGTAATGTAGAATTGCAAACAATAAGCTGATAATTTTTTCTCGAATTAAAAATAAAGAATTATTTGAAATCTTGCTAATGCAGACATAGTCGCGGGTAACAGCTAGTTTAAAATCGAATAACCTCAATTACTTTTTATAAGGTTCGCTATCTGCCAGTGAATGTCCCATCAAAATAGGTCTAACCGTTTTGGAGAAAGCACTATGGGCGAAGCTACGGTTAACAGCTAATATAAACTAAAATTGCCTTAATTACTTTTTATAAAGGTCGATATCTACCAGTGAAAGTCCCGTGAATATCGGTGTAACCATTTTGGAGAAATCACAATGGGCAAAGCCATAGTTAACAGCTAGTATAAATTAAAATTGCTTAAATTACCTTATATGAAGATATATACCTGTTGGTGAAAGTCTCGCAAAGATTGGTCTAATCCTTTTAGAGGTAGCTCTACAGGCGTAGCCACGGTTAACAGCTATTATTATAAACTAAAATTGCTTGAATTACGGTCAGCTATCTGCCAATGAAAGTTTTGTAAAGATCGGTATAACTGTTTCGGAGATACTGCTGCGGGCGTAGCCACGGTTAACAGCTAGTCATATATTTAAAATAAATTAAAGTACTTTATATAATGTCCGCTATCTGTTGGTGAAAGTTCTGTAAATATCGGTCCATCCGTTTTGAAGATAACATTGTAGACAAAGCCGCGGTTACCACCTAGCCTAATTTAGAATAGCCTATGTCACCCGCAGTAATTACAGCTATCTGTCATTGAAATTCCCGTTAAAATCCCGGTCCAGCCATTTCGGAGATTACCCGGAACAAACAGACAGACAGACAGACAAAAACTTTTAAAAATTGCATTTTTGTTATCAGAAGCGTGTATACTTTCATACCCAATCAGTCTTTTTTTTATTTGATATTACATACAGACACTTCACTTTTATTATATGTATAGAAGAGGAAGATATAGAAGATATATTTTTAATTTTTTTCATTTGTAAGATTTTTTCTTATAAACTATTAGGATTATGTTTGATACCGTGGGGAATAGATACATAAAGATCAATTTCGTATGCAGCAACAGAAATATATCTATTCTTGCATCTACGCTATATTAAAAAGTCAGGGGGTATGCTATAAGACCATGGTAATTGCGACGATATTATGTGAAGTACAACACTCTTATAGTGTGTGTATTACTAGGCAGTAATGCTAAAAAACATAGGTTCTATGTTTAGGTTCTAAAATCTTGTAGTGTTCTGAGATTTTAATTTATGCAAAGAAAATGTTTCTACAATACCTCAACATTAACTCTTGCTTGTAAATTGAAGTTTATATTATATATTGAATTCCTGTTTGTTGAAATTATGGTTTCTAGATTATTACCTCAATACAATCAAAATAAAAGTAACTAATACTTTATTTTAAAATGTGTACCGAATTTTAACTGAATACAACTCTGCCTAAATTTAAATCTCAAGTTATCTTAAATTATTGTCGACCGCATGCAACGAGTTAAGTTACAGAGTTCAAGTTATGAAAGTTAAGTTGCATAGAACCGTGAAAATGATATATTTTATATTAAAGTCTCTTCGGTAGCTCTTTGTTTTGTTAACTTGCGTTGTTTGAGTTTAACTTAATTATTTATGACTGAAGTTCTTAAGAACTTATTCGGCTAGGATAATGAAGTTTTAAATTAAACCTTAGAATGTTAATAATAAATTACTTCTTGAGTATATTCTGCTAATACAGTTTGTTTTTTTTTCTTGGTCATTTTCATGCTTGATTATTAATAAGGCTAAATAAACTAAGACAGTGGTTCTCAAATGCCGTGTCACGACAAATTGATGTGTCGCAAGCATCTCTCAGATGTGTTGAGAGGTTTACAAACTCACACATTCATTCACACAAGGGTGTTGCAAATATGTAAAGAGTTTTTTAGTGTGTCGCTGAATAAAAAAGGTTGAGAATCGCTACACAAAGTAGTGTCCACGGTATCGCCTGCGAACATAAACTACAAAATTATAATTTAATTGATTTTAGTCAACTTTTAGGCATTTTATTACAACCTTTCTGTAAATCATATCCATTAGGTAATGACCGAGCATTATTAGATGTATATAATTAGTATATTAGATATAGTAATGGACTAATATATCGAACTACGATGGCGAAATTATCCCACTAAATAAAGAACATGAACTTTAGAGCCCTCTAGCGTTAATACCGTTAACCAATATTACCTCTAGATATAGCATTCATCTATATTAGCAGTACCTCTTTCAGAGTGCAAAAGACCCCCAAAAATTTAAGTCTTTCTTAGTTCCTATAACTGAACATTATTTATGCTCTCATATCACCCAAAATCACAATTTAGCAAGAATTAAACGCTGTAAAAAATGTGTCCAATAAGACATAACTTTAATCCACACCTGTACGGGTCACTTAAGCTAATTTATGAGGTGAGATTGAAATACTTGCTCCATGCATGTTCGTGATTTTTTTTTATCATATTAAAATAAATATCAAATTAAAAGCCAAAATCAAAAATCTCTTCTTTTAAACAAAAGTCCATTTGGTTAGTATACACACAACTTAGAAAATAATGTTGTACTTTCATCTACTACAATTATAAACTAATTATTTTTATAACGCTACAGTGGTATGTAAGCGTACCCAATGTCCGTGTGTGGGACTGTACCACCTTTCTGCTACACCACTGAAACAAAATTTCAGATTAAGAGTTGATTTGTAATTAAAAATCTTTTCTTCTATACCACAAATTCGTCATTTATAAATCATTTTGGAACGATTTCAAAATTTAAAAACATTATATACTTAATCACTATATATTTAATATCAAAATACGTTTTATATGATAGTAATATATTTTATCAAAAATTGAAATAACTCGTGAATTCTGTAAGGGGTTAAATATAGTAGGCAGTATGGGTAGGAAAACAAGGGCGGCACGTGTTCGCTGGGCTAGTTTGGCGGACCTCCGCCATAAATCTAACACGGGCCGTCCGGGGGACAGCGTAACATATCTTCTGGCGTTACTTACATATAAAACTTTCCAGGGTTACGATGACTGAATGTATGTAGGACTACCGTACTATAATTCGATATTACTTAACCATTTTTATTAATATATACTTTAATCTTGTACTGATCAATAATTTATACTAATATTATAAAGTTAAACAGTTTGTTTTATTGTACGCGCTAATCTCAGGAACTAATAGTTCGATCTAAACAATTGTTTCAGAGTTATCATCACGCTAAGATCAATAGGAGCGGACCACTAATGAAGAATATTTCAAATTCCCTTTTGAAAGCTTCCGCTGCGTGCGCTGCGTATACGATAACTATTCCGCGCGGACGAAGTCACGTACAGAAGCTAGTGTATACTAAAATTATCACAGGAAAATCTTTTTCCATCTCATAGGAGACTACGAACAGACGGGTCACCTGATATTAAGTGATCACCGCAGTCCATAGACTTACATGCACACATAAACATAAATGCGTTGCCAGCCTTTGTTTGGGGGAAAGTGTAAGGGAGAGAGAAAGAGAAACGGGCGAGAGGAGGGAAGGTGGGTTTCCGGCACTCTCAGTGGCCGAACGAAACGCAACAAGGCAAGCACTGCCACCTCACGTCGGTTTTCTACGAGAGGATGGTACTACCCCGGATAAGCCGACCCATTCATGCCGAAACCAGTAATAGCTTCAACATGGCGCTACTACCTACAAAAGTCGTATACAACTTTTACAAAATTATTTTGTTTCTTGCTTAAATTTGAATCCAAATGACCACGGTCTAATATGACGCATTTATGTACAAATAAACAGAACTAGAAATACAAGTTATGGAAGCAAACATATTATGGATCTATAACGCATAAATAAATACTCGTCGAGTGGACATTTCCTTTAGTGTGTGTAGAAAATGATAAATAACATTTATTTAGGAAAATAAAACAAATATGAGTTTAACCTTGTTGGGTTTCGAGTTGCTACAGTAAAATAAAAATTCCTTCCTTACACTATGTAGTTTATGCAAATAGGGCGTGAAATTCTAGATGTTTTGTCGACAACCGCAATCCCCTTGGTAGCGGTATAACACTCCACGTCCGCAAAATTCTCAGCTGAATGCATATACACGTTAATTTATATTTATGGGTGCTGTATATTTATAAGAGAATTGGGTAATCTGTTGTGAGATTGTAGATTACTGGCTGCTACTCGTATCGTCAGCTTCAGTATTATTTTATACAAATTGTCCTATGTTTCATTGCGTCATTTATCCTCGTTCTCTGTACCATATTTAATTTTAAATATGTGCATAATTGTAATTATTTATTTATATTTTTCTTACCTTATTTATATCTGTTTCATACATGTTAGTGGCAGAGTTGGGTATTAATGTGAGCAGTATGTTTTGTTTCTATTGTAGTAATGATTTAACGGTTTTTTTTTTCAATGTGACTACGCTATTGACCCAGCAAGGTCTTAACAGCTTCACCGGACTACTAAGGCGAGCGCATAAGACACTCAGCCGATTTTATTTGACAACTAGCTCAACGGTGCACGGCACACCTCGACTTGGGCTGTTGCCTGATATGTGCAATTCGCGACCTATCTTTTTTTTTACATGGGGTAATCCCTTATAGATACCCACCCTCCCAGGGGAGAGGGTGGATTATGTCCGACTCGTACGGACTAAAACCCCACGGTGTACGCTTCCGCTATAGTTGGGGCGGCACGTGATCTCTATAGACTTCATCGTGCCGCCCCAGCGCTGTGGCCCAGCGGCAGAAGTGCCACCGCCGGGCCTCGTCTTGTAAGGAGACAGCCGGGTACACACCTAAGCTAACTATTCATACGTATATGAGTTGTTGAAGAATATATGTGTACCAAGCATACATACCTCAACAACTCTTATAGATATTTCGTATTGGATAATCTTAATATAATTATCTACTTTTCTCTCGTACTTAAGTCGCGTGGTCATTAAAACTACAATAACTTTTGATAGAGTGAAACGATTTTAATGAAACCAAGACTAAATATTACTCGAAGATATGATTTATTTACAATACAATGCAATACTTTAACAGTGATGTGTGAACATACAGACAGACATTTCTAAAAATGATTGAAATATATTTTATTCCTTATTCTAAGACACCTGGAAGATTTTTTTTATGTATAAAAGCACAGACACTTTACATTCTTATTATATATAAAAAAAAAAAAACATATATAGAGTTATTATTAGACACTCAATTCATAATGAAATAACTCTCAAAGCATATTTCATCGAACATTTCGGGTATCAAGAGAACGTCATAAATATATAGAAATAGAACGATATAAGTCTGTCGTTGTAAGCTCATCACGCAAAAACTGCTGGGTAGGAACTGCTTAAACTGTTTGTAAGTCTTATCTCTTAAACTCTTCATCCTTATCCAAAACCTGACAATATCTTCATCTAATTCAAAATTATTGCAGTTTTAAAAAACTACAATTTTTATAAGGCGTGTTTTCTTTCCCATGTAGGAATGACCAAGAGGCTGTGCTTATGTGCTAAACAGCACATCCGCCACTGAGGGTAAGTCAACTGATAACACCATCTACAAATATATTTTGTAAGCGAATTATACCTTGGCCTTCAATATTTTTAATGTTGTTTCTTTTGTACATAAAATATAGTGTTAATATAACAAGCAACGCAGACAAAACCACGTGTATCAGCTATTTCGAAATAACAATAAAAGATTGTTTGCTTCAAAGTTACTTAGAAAACACCAGCATAACTTATTATCGTCACGTTGAATACACTTGGACAGTAGCCAAAATAACTTGTAATAGTCTAGAGGAATGTCGTAGTTTAATTATTATTTACGAGTATGCGTTTTAATATACATTTTACAACGGACTGTTTATTTATTTATTTATTTATAGAAATCCAAATTCAGGTAGAAATACAAATTATAAATATAGAATTGTTACAGAAGCAAAATATTAAAATGGTACTTATAACTATATTATTATATTATAATTAACATTACATGAGCGGTAGTGACTGCTGTAGTTAATATTCAAAAGTAATCAACCGTTATGGTGAAGTGGATTGGCTGGTGAATTATTGTCGATGGCTGCAAGTTCGAGTTCTGACGTAATGAAGAATATTTTTGGAATTTACATACATTTTCCAATTTCAATTAGTATCACTGTTGTATGACGACGAAGGAAAAAATCAGATAGATCAAATAAAATCGATAAGCAAAACTGAACCTGAAAAATAAACTTGCTAGAGATTTTTTGGCGGGATCTTAATTTCACTTGTAGTGCATTTTGTATTTTTTTTTTTATTGAAGCACGACAAAGTGACTGCACTATGTGTGATGTTAAGCATAGTACAATGCAAAAACATCGACAACCACCGAGAGACAAATTATCCATCGCCGGTCGCCGCTGTCATGCCGGCCATAATGACGAAAGTCACCCGGTACTGGATATGCACAGGCTGATCCCGAAACGCGACGCGCAGAAGCGAGTCACTATGACGGGCTTTTTCGCCATGTAAATGGTGCTTGCGACCCAGTCGGGCTGTAAAACCCTACCACCCCGCATATCTATACTAATATTATAAACAGGTAAAATTTGTGAGTTTGTGACGTTGTACATGTACGTGCACGTACGCGCGCGAACGTGACGAAGTAATCTCAGGAACTACGAGTCCGATTTAAAAAAAAATCTGTCAGTGTTATATAGCTCATTTATCGAGGAATGTTATAGGCTATTTCATCACACTAAAACCAATAGGAGCGGAGCACTAATGAAGTGTGTTTGAAATTCGGGATTTTTTTCCTCTCGAGAACTTTCGCTGCGTATTAGCGTTAGCCCATAGTAACTATTCCACGCGAACGAAGTCTCGGGTACAGGCTAGTTATTCATAATCTTGTATTATTTGATTGTATATTTTGTGATATTGTTGGTGGTGTTTTACGTAATATTCGGTTGTTGTGTACATGTGAAATAGACGGAAAATAATACCACGGAACATAAACACTCAGATGGCACAAAAACGCCCTGGAAAGTTCTAACAAGAAGGCCAGCATCTTGTTAGAACATTGAAATTATAACAATATATTTTTAATATTTATTATCTACTTGACAATGGCAGTAATAATGTAGAATATTGGTGGCTAAAAAAAGGAGATTGATTTGAAAAAAAAAGAGAATCTTGCTAGCTCGTAGTTAGAAAATCATAGGATGTGAATTTCTCATTGGTTAGAAGACTTTCGGGAGGCTTTTGACACAACAGTGGGATTATTAAAAGCTGGTATTCTATTACTGTCAAAGAAATGAAATATTGACACAGGCAAATGCTTGTGCGTCGGCAAATAAAAAAAATGTATTGAAGGATGGTAATATGAATTTTCTAATAGGTTACAAGTGTGTCCACGATATAAATCGTAGGTGAAAGTAATATCCGGTCATCTGGTACAGTGTTGTCAAGAATCAGGTTTTAATAAAATTCAGCGAAAATACTAAAATGAATCTTGGCAGAAGTAAAGTATTTTATCGTTTTATCTATAGGTGGTGGTCCAAGTTATAAGGTTTACGAGATCAATCGTGGTCACATTAGTTGTTAATAAAAAAAATATCGGTATAAAAATGTCTCTCAAATTTTCCTTTGCAGTTCTAATATCCAAACTAGTTAACATGTCAAAAAACGAACAATCACTACTGAACTAATTTAAATGTAGTTCTCACGTTAATGTACTGCTGAATTAAAGAGGAGTATGATTTATAAACAGAATAAGTTTATCCCCAAAGGCTAGGTAAAAATGACAAAGTAAAACATAGCTCGCTTAATTCAGATAATTGATGAAGTTTTCTCGTGGAACATCAAAAGAAATATTAACGAAAGAAGTCGCAGGCAACAGCTAGTTAAAAACATTTTGTTTTATAAACATAGTAATATTTACGGAGTTTAAGTATTCTAAATATAAACAAAATTGCTTTGTTATGTTATGTATATTCCGAAAAGGTAAATAGTCAATGAAAACATTTAATTTTTGTCGAAGGTAAATTACACTTGTTATCTAATACGAATGTTTTTTTTTTATGTCATAGGTGGCAAACGATTTTTTTTTCTCGAACTTACTACGCTATTAGCCTTAATTCTTTGGCCTTTACAGCTTCACCGGACTAGTAACTAGCTTAAGGGTGCTCGGCACACCTCGGCTTGGTTGTTACCTAGAAAAACCTGATCTATCCTAGCTAAACTATGCTAAGCTAATACATGTCTCCGTTTTTGGATCATACAATTAAAAATTGCATGATACAACAACACAACTTGTAATTCGAAAAGAGATAAACTAAATCTACTCGATTCAGTTCGATAAGGGAAAAAAAGTAAACCCTTCCACCAGGTGTGTAAGGTGCATGTCTGATTAGCTATGTATGTGTTAAAGAGATCGAATTTACAGTGTAAAGGGGCGGCACCGGTGCCGGGATCTAAAAATAGATATTACGAAATTTTTTTACGGTTTAGGGGAAGATAGTCGTAAACACGCTAGTTTACTTTATCTTATATTGAAAAATTATTACTTTTTCGAGACGGCGGCGCGCGCGAGCCGTTGAATCGTAGCCGCGATGGCGGGAAATTTAGCGATTGCGCGAATGGGTCCCTGTTTGGGGTCGTTCGCGACCTCATCGTATGCTGAGATCTCGGAGATCTCGTGAAAAACTAGAAGCTGGGCGGACCAGTCCATGCCGGAGAGAGCCTGGGGGGTTGGCCTGTGAAGGCTTCGCCGCCTGGAGTCTGGGATCGAGTCGCGCTGCCATCTGCGGTGTCCACGGGGCCGCAGGGGCCCGTGCGGGGAGGGGGGTTGCGTTAGGCACAGATGCGGACGCTGCCGGTGCGCGTGACGCGCGCGGCAGGCTCGGAAAGGACTGTCGAGAGTCGAGAGGTGGGGGGCGGGGGCGGGTAGACGCCGCAAGCGCCCTGGAGGGCGAGACCTGCCTCGCGTATCGGGGCTGTCTTGAGCGGGGGGCGCGGGGACAACCGCGATAATTCGCGGTATGGCCCACGCCGTAGCACAAGACGCAACTCAGAGGATCGGGCGAGTCTTTGGTGCGCGAACACTTCGAAGTGGAGTGTTCGCCTAGGCACTTAACGCACCTGGGTTTCAGGTGACAATTAAGTGCGGAGTATCCGTACTCCTGGCAGTTATGACACTGCGAGGGTACGGACGGTTTGCGCGGCGGCTCTACGGTGCCACCGAAAAGGCCGCAGAGGCTCGAGAGCGAGAAGATTTTCTTGCCCTCTATGGTGCGGTCGAGAATGACAAGCACCATGTCATAGGGCGCTTTGTTACGATAAGATCGCATACGATGGACCTCTTTGACTGGGAACTTCTGTTCCCGGAGGTGTTCGTAGATATCGTCTACGAGAATCTGGACTGGGACTCGGCGTAATACTACGCGAAGCATGCGCTCTTCCTCGAGCGCGTATGTAAAAAACGCAATTTTCTTATCGCGCAGAAGGCGCGTAAGTTTGCGATGGAGGTCTGAGGTGTTAACCTTAACCTGAATACCCGTTCGGGTACTCACGGCAGAGGTCAATGGGATCTTTGCTTCCTTCAGGAGGTCAGAGATATCGAGCCAGGACGCCTTGTCCTGGATCGTGACGGGTGGAGGGGGGCGGGGCTTCTTACTCGAAGCTGCGGGACTCGCAGCTTTCGAGGGAGCCGGTACGGAGGGCGTGGGCGACGTCTTTGGCACTTTCGCGCCATCGACGTTGGATATTTTCGAAGGCTTAGGGCCTTCGGTGTCGGAGGAAGAGTTTTGGCGCCTCTTGCGCGGCTTGGACTTCCGGGAGACGACGTTGAAGCCGTCGTTCCCGGTGGGGGGTCTTTCGCCATATCGGAGCATTCCTCGTCCGAAGAACGAGAAGAGATTGGGGCAGGAGGGGTACTCTCGGAGGACTGAGGGTCCTTCAGGAGCGTTGCGAAAGAGTTCCTCTCGAGGTCCTCTTCCGCGGCGGAAACGAGTGACGGCACTGGACCGCCCTGGAAGTAGTCGTCCGCTTCCCTGCAGAAGCGGTCGTACTCCGTGATGATGTCAGAACATAACTTTGTAATAAACTTAAGAAAAAGCGCGAACTCGCGCTGTTCGGAAGTCATATTGGCCATAGCGGGGCCTGAGGAGGGGTGCGGGGTGGGGAAAGACATGTGAAACCTCCCTGCCAGAGGGGCAGGGGGGCGCGCCTTTTTGAATTTAACGGACTCCGGAGTCCGGGCCAAAAGGAAACTGTGGGCGAAGTGCAATGCCTAACAGGGGACCTACAGTGCCTAGGGGGAGGCCCTAACACTTCTTTCTTCGGCTGCCCGACGACACGGAGCTCGAACCACGGAGCGAAGCACGAAGCACCGAACTCCTGGAACGTGAATCGGCGACACGCAGCACACGGAGAACACGCAGGACGCACTGAAAAGTGCGATTAGAATTGCACCGAAAAGTACAGTTTGCTACGTTCTGAAAAGAACGCCTGCAATCAAGTCTCAAGAAGGGAAGCAAGATCGCAAAAACGCGACAAAACGTACGAAATACCGAACTTCCGATGTGTATGCACGAACGCGTAAACACGCCGCGAATACTTGATCGAATTATCGAACGAAAACACGAACAAAAAATTCACATAGAAAGAGCACTACGCACGCGTCCGACCCGCACGGCGGCACGAATCGGATTCCATGGCAAACGAACAAACGGGTCGCCTGATGTTAAGTAATCACCGCCGTCCATAGACATTTACAACACCAGTGGAGTGCGTTGCCAGCTTGTGTTAGCCGGGAAAAGCTAAGGGGGAGAGGAGATGGTAGAGGCGAGGGGTGGGGAGGTTATCCTCCGGCACTCTCACTGATCGAACGAAACACAACAATGCAAGCACTGTTACTTCACGTCGGTTCTTTGTGAGAAGGTGGTATTACCCCGGGTGAGCCGACCTATGCATGCTAAAACCACTAATAGCTTCTGCGTGGCTCTACCTACCAGTCAGAAGTATTATCAGAAAGCGACTGTGCTTGTGACGAGTGAGTACATAGTATTTCCATGAACTATATCTTAATGATTATGGTAAATAAAACGATGGAAAGCAATTCGCTGTATCCTTTAACTTGGATGACGCATCCTGTCAGCACGGGGCGTCCGGCCTGGACCATATTGGATTACGGTTGACGAAACCCGCTGACGCGGCGGCGACGTAGCGTATCCGTCACGACTTCCTGCTGCCGTCGTGTCGCGTCTGGGAGAATTTTTACGCAGATATTTCGTCACTTTATTGTGACCGTTTTCGTTGTGTATCTTCTTCCTACATATTATTATACAAAGAAGATGATTGAAATCCGTTATTTTGCGGGCATCACTGAAAAACTACCGGACAGTGTTTGATTACTTTTAGCTTCATTTCTTAGACACTTGGTACTTATTTTAGAAAACTTAATTATTACAAGATCTTCATTAAGGGAATTAAGGTTTCAAGAAACTTCGATTTTATAAGAGCTACGAGTTCAGCGATGTGTTATCTTGTCGTGAGGGAGTAGAGCAAGCGTGCTTATGTTATTCCTCTGTACATAAAACATTGTTAAGATAAAAATCTTTACATTCAATGGGTGGTGTAGTTTATATAATACAAGCTTTTGCTGGCGGCTTCACACGCGTGAATGTAGATTTGAGCTAAACCTATTGAACAGAACATTTTGCTTTGAATAAAAGGTACTCTGTATCTTCTACACTACTGTTAGTGTAGTTATCTAAAGACAGTCTATACAGACATCTTTCTACATTATGCCTTATATATATACTAGCCCCTTCCCGCGACTTCGACCGCGTAGAATACTTACTTTGGTTTAACGCTAACACGCAGCGGAAGCTCTCAAAAGGAAAAGAAATCCCGATTTTGAAACATTTTTCACTGGGACTCCACTCCTATTATTCTTACCGTGATGACATATAGCCTATAATCTTTCACAATAAATGAGGTATATAACATTGAAATAAATTTTCAAATCGGACCGGTAGTGTCAGTGATTTCCCCCTACAACTTCACAAACTCACAAACTATACCTCTTTATAATATTAGTCTACATATATGCATATAGATAGTTTTATTTTTAAGGTTTAAATGTTTAGCTTTACATCATTATAATACCAATTTAGTACATGTTTATATTTCAACAGACCGACTCCATTTTCTTTATAAAATCTGATATAAATACTTGTAAATCAACCTAAAGTCTAATATCATTACATAATATCTAATAAACAACATGTCTATTGTTTGAAAATCTTTCATAATATAAAGGTTTATATTTTATCACGGTTTGTATGAGACGTCGAGGGCAAGTGACAGTTGAATATCCGGATCTCCCTCTTTATTAATGTTAACAGGTGAAACTGGCGGAGCACAAAACAGACATCGTATTACGAGAATTCTGCTAAGTTATAACAGTAACTCATTGTTCTTATGACATTAAAAATGATTTATTACTTTGAAAATTATACACCGCCTGTATAAAAAAATCATCTATCTATATATCTATAGTTATAGCTAGCTGATACCCTCAACTTGATCTGTGTTATTTATTATTTTATGCACAGAGGTAAAAATAAACACTACACCGCTTGCCCCTACTTCTCCTCGTCGAGGAAACACACATCGCTTGTAATGCTTTAAAAGATTGTATTTTGTTAAAACCTTAATAAACGTATATTAAATGAAAAGATCGTGATAATTATTTTATTAGATAAGCACTAAGTGTCTGAGAAGTCAAGAGAACACAGCAGCAGATTTTTATTATTATATCTATACGAGTGGTCGTATTTTGAAAATAAAGAAAAATAAACAATGTTTTTCTTGATAACACTAAAGTTCGTCAATAGCTTTAAAAACAAAAAAAGAATGAAGAAATTAGCTGATAAACAGAGGGGGGACGTCCTTAAACGTTTCCTCGCTGCTTATTTATATATAGACTAGCCTCTGCCCGCAACTTCGTTCGCGTGGAATAGTTACTTTGGGCTAACGCTAACACGCAGCGGAAGCTCACAATAGGAAAATCCCGATTTTGAAATATTCTTCATTGGTGCTCCGCTCCTATTGGTCTTAGTGTGATGCTAGCCTTCAACCTTCCTCGATAAATGAGATACATAACACTGAAAAAAAAATGTACATAATCTACATATAGATATAGACTATACAAATAATTAAATGATGTAAAAGAAAACAGAAAAACATAAAAAAATCATTTATCACTACGAACACAGGAAACTGTTGTATTTTTTATTATTTAAATTTTCACCTCAAATTAAACTTACCGACGACACGATGCCGTGGTGACGCCATTTCATAATTCAATATGGCGGCCGACGGAGCGTCATGACCCGGGGCTAGACATAACCTCAAAATTGCATCAAGTTGCTGCAGATTACTGGAAAATTAAACCGTTGACGAGATTACGGATGTTTGGTGTGTTGATGTACGAAATAACTGTTTAAAATAACTGTATATAGATATTTCGCCTGCTACTTCTTTATTATATAACGCAATGTAGGTTTATTAGGTGGCAGAAAATAAATAAAACGGAGAGGAAATGTAACTTCTTTGGTCTAAATGAATTAAATTATAAATATCTATGTATATGAAAATGCTTATAAACTATAATAATATACAAATGCCGTAATGTAAATATTTGAGTATATACAGTTACTCCTTTGGGTATAATACTCACACATACCATAAATACATACCTTACTTACATAAGATTATATATGATGTTATCTAAGACTTGTTCATCAATGGCGAAACCTATGATCTTTGGGAATGGCAGCGAATGTGGAATGCGAAACCAAATTTAGTAACCTAAATTTAGTTTTTAATTTAGGGTTACAGGGCGCACAGTGTAACTCTCCGGTACAATTTAGAATATAAGCGTAGTAAGGTTTAGGACAGTTTTTTTTAAAGGTGTTATACATCAAGGTCTTTCTATCGATGATATTCAGATATTTCTACTGCCTTCTTAATAGAGTAGTGCCAGAGTAGTGTGAATAACGTTATCATATAATGTAGATCTGGGTGCTGGGCTACAAAAGAGATTAACGAGAAAAGACTACATATGGCAGACATGCAAATGTTAAGATGGGTGTGTGATGTTATTAAAATGGATAAGATTAAAAGTAAGTATGTCAGATGAAGTTTGTAAATAGCATCAGTGATAGAGAAGTTGAAAAGGTATATAGGTTAACATGGTACGAAAAATTATGAAAAGAGATGAAAATCATGTAACTAGAAACGTTTTGAGCATGAAGATTAGCGAATATAGGATTAAAGGAAGAGCGAAAAAGGTGTGTATGGATTGTGTGAAAAATGATATGTGTATAAAAGGAGTGCATATACAGATGACATCGGTTAGGGGAGAGAGGAAAAGGAAAACATGTTATGCCGACCCTACTTTGGGGTGGGATAAGGGTAAGAATATGAAGAAATACTTATATATAGATATAATACAAAATGCATCATTTACTTTACTATGAACCCGTAACAAGACAACTAATCAAGCCCCGAATAAAATACTATGTTCCAGTAATCCCCGGAGCGTGCGCGTGCCCGTAGGTAACCGAGGTCTGTAAATTGGTTCCCGTTAACATTCGGACACGATTTCCGAATCTGTTGACCCTTAACAAGCCCGACCTCGGGAAGTTTAGTCTGTGAACAAAATGACCGGACATGCCTCAATTAGTGGATTGATAGCGGAGCTCGGTAAAGCGGGAATCGATTTTATGGGTCATTTTATTTTTATCTTTATATCATTATTTTCTTAGCAGGCAATTTTTTATAAAAGATATGTCGGTATCCCTTTTATTAATGCTATAAAAATAAGAGTCGAGTTTTTATACAAGTTTTATTTAAAATACAATAGAAAACGACCTTAGGAAATTCAATTTTCCACGAAAGGACAAGGAAATAATTTCGGTCTAATAACCTTAATCGAGTTCAGATTTAGTGAATATGTATAACCAACATCATAACTTGAACGGTTTTTTTCGCTACCGAAAAGAAAATAAACTACAAAATACCAGCTGCAATGAAGACCTAAAAAGTGCTCTTAAACAAGTCTATACAAATATTTATTAAAATAAATCTTTCACTCTTTACAATTTTATGTAGACTAATATTTGAAATTCATTTTATAAATATGTAACACTGTCTGTTACGTTCTCACCCCTAAATAGCTCAATTAATTATGATGAATTTTAATATGGAGTTACGAAAATAAAACTTGTGTACTCTTGATTTAAAAAATAAAAGTTTGCAGGGAACTAAATTTGAGTTCAGAGATATCAAAATTAATCATATCTATACTAATGGTAAAAAAAAAGAATTTGCGATCTTGACCAATTAAGGTAAAATAAACGATGATTTCAATCATAATCGGCACCAAATGACTAAAACTGTACTATTATAATATTTTACCCAAAACGTTTCGGTACACTAACCGACCGTTATTTCGTGACAATACGAAGAATCGTATATTAATCACAATTTCCTACTATGAATATATATTACGCGTGATACAACGCGGCGAGTGATGACTGCACCACAGAACTTTTCACGAAGGATGTTATGGATATGATATTTCGGTTACGGATACGGATATAGGAATATAATTATATCGGTTACGGTTACGGTTACGGATGTGTAATTATTTCGGATTATCCGTTAGTTTCGGTTACGGATATTAGATTGAAGTAAAATATAAACACAATTACTATGCAATAATTTGGTTTTTCTAACTCTAAGTTGTCGTTTGGTATTTACAATTATTATAAATTATTATAAATCCATCATATTAGGCAAGTTATTAATATAACTACTCAATTTTAAGTCTTATCTAAGTACCAAGACAAAAAAATGCGATAAATTTGGACTTTACCCGTATTCGAAATTATCCGAAACTTTGTTATTCGTTACTGTTCCGGATATATATTTTTTTCGGATATTCGATAGTTTCGGTTACGATTACGAAGCTCCATAACATCCCTGCTATGCACACAGCATATTTATTATATCTCATTTTTGACACCCAAGCTTCCAGATTATTACAACCATTGTCGAGAAGGTAATTTTACAAGTGTCTTGTTATAATTTCAATTCTGTTTACCACCTTAGACTACATCGTCATTTAGATTCAGATAAATTTGTGGACAAAAGCTAAAACTTATAAGGTACGAATAGAAATAATAAAGGCTATATCATTTTAACAAAGCCAATGTCCCAGATGTAACCTAGTAAATAATAAAAGAAAAATGTGGTGTCTTGGGACACCAGGTAGGAACGAAGTTCCTTCGGCTAATGTAGAATCGACACAATTTGCAAAAAAAAAACCGTGCTCAATTTTATGTAATCGTAATTCAAATTATCAATTAAAATAACAAAATATGTCTCTTTATTTTTGTTTGACAACATAAAATTACATAGAAATAGAAATAATTACAAAAAAGGAGAAAGAGAAAGGTATTATATACTACTCGCTTGTGTATACGACTGTCGCGCCTGCGCACGTCTTTATTCCACGCACATTTCGTTACGGTTTTACTATCACATTTTTTTCAGTTCGGTCGCGCAGCAAAATCCTATCTCCTCCAAACCTACCGTAAGGAACTTCGTTCCAAAAAACGTTCCAAATAAACGATCCAGACCAATACTCATCTTTTACATGTCCATTGTATTGTATAATTTTGGTCACAAACTCTCAATTCCCCGACTGCATCAATGGACATCGTTTTATTGAAATGTGTACTTTGGTCTCGCGGGTCGTATTAATACTGACTCTCGTATAATTTATGCATTAAAACAGACCCGGGGGTATAATTCAAGCCCTCAATCCGCAACGCGCGCTCACAAATATTGTTTTTATTTTTACTAATTAAAAAATTAAAAACTTCGTCTGCAATGATCATCTCTCATTAATGTCATTTGTGTTGTGAATCTCAACGGATTATCAAGTAACACAATTTTTCCATTTGGGGGATTATAAAAATATGGAATTAAAATTTATGCAATAATATTAAAAATAAGAATGTGCGTTTGTTTGTTCGTTAAGCTTTCGAGTCTTAACTATGCAACCGATCGTTATGAAATTACTTTGCATCCAAAAAAATATATCCCCGAGGTATAGATTAAATCTAGATTTACGCGAATGACGCCGCAGGCAACAGCCATTTATATAGTAACAAAAGATTAAATACTCTATATCCTTTATTATAGTCCCACAGTCACATAAAACCAACGTGAAGTATCAGTGCTTGCATTATTGCGTTTCGTTCGGTTAGTGAGAGCGCCGGATGCCCACCTCCCCAATCCTCTCCTCTCCTCGTCCCTCTCCCCTACTTTCCCGCAAACAGGTTGGCAACGTACTTGCAACTCCCTTGGTGTCTACGAACGGCAGTGATCACTTAACATCTGAAGAACCGTCTGTTCGTTTGCCTCCTAAAATAAAATAAAAATAAAACATTCCACCGACGGACGACAACTTGTGTATATCTTCTTTATATATAAATTTCGTCTGTACGTGTGTATGTCACTGAACTCCTAAAGGGTTGGATCCGAGAATGGCTTAGAATTACAATTGGACTTGGTAGGTGGCGCTGCGGTTGACTTTAGGATTATTTTCATTACCAAGGCAGGACAACGTCCGACCGGACCGAAGCTGTTAAGACCTTGCTGGGTCAATAGCGTAGTCATTTCGAAAAAAAAAAAAAAAAACCGGCCAGCTAGTGTATTATATTCCTGCAATTCGTATCGGTTCAATTTCTACGCTTATCAATATGGTTAATAAGAACAGATTGCGTTCAGAAATTTACTCTTTACAACAGAAAGGAGTATAACTTCACTGGGAATTTTAATTAATGAAATATTATACGTTATACATTAAAGCGAGCGAAGCCGCAAGCAATAGTTAGTTGAGATATAATATTCCAATAGTTGGTAATGACTGTCATAAGAGTAAATTCACAATGAGCTAAAAAAGACTTAAAATAACATTTAAATCCTTCTAGTTATTAAAATTAATTTATATAACTTTTGGAGTTACGGAGTTACAAACAAGAAAATGTTATATGTGTATGTATGTCTATCCTCGTCCTGATTACGTTTTTATAGATTTTTTTTAATCTCAGACCGAATAAAGATTAGCGATATAAGATTTAGAAATTTACAAAAATGAAAAATTAAAATCAGATACACTTGAGATTCTGTCAAAATTCACAAATAACAAATGGTTCCGCAACACACAAAGCCTTGATCAAACCGCATTAAGATAAGGAAACAAAGGATCTTTAGACTGTGGCCAGTGTTAGAAACTGCAAGCGGTTTTAATAGATATCTTATATTTGTGTTATATGTTAATATATTTTATACATACAACATTAAAATATGACAAAAGGTCAAATTAATTGAAAAAATAAGCTTAGAATCATCTACAACAAATTTCTCATCCAATGATTATACTGTTATACAGATATATTCAGTAGTTTTGCTGCTGATACTCAGAAGTACTCTGTTTAATTGTATTGCTACATAGAGTACCTACCTTCGTTGCTTGATTGATTACTCTATTTGTTGTTGCGAGTTCAGTTTATGTGGAACAGTGCAGCGACCAAAAATCGGCAAAAAACTCTTTAACACCACCCGGGAAGCACGTTCAGGGGGATGAGAAGTAAAAGCAGTTGTAAGGTTATCGGGTGGGCCTTCCTTAAATAGTAAAAAAAATATGACTATAGTCTAACATCTAATTTTTTTCACAGCTCTCTTGATACGGTAGCATTTGGTTTTTGTTAAACCTGTTATTCCGTAAGGCTGTAAGTGGAATATCAAAGTGGTTTAACCTATCCAGGGTTTAAATATACGTATCACCAGTACATTTATTTCCGAAGCTCCAGTATACGCGCTAGTAATTTTGGTCAAAAACTGCCATTAGGAATACGCAAGTGAGACTTTCAAACTTAGTTTTAAGAAGAAGTACATTTTTATTAGCTTTAATTTGAACTGCGGATCTTTTTAAAGGTAGATCATAACTGTAGATAGCGATAATTATCTTGTAATTAATTGTACTGTTTATAAATGTTTCTAACAAATTACAAAATAATGAATTAATATTCGTTTTTCGCGTAACAACTTCAATACAACGCGAAGTGATAGCTATCTCTTTCTCAAGTATTGCTTGTTGAATAATGCTTGCTCCCTCGCACGTTGGGATAATAATAACGGAAAGCTAATAATCAACATCAGAATTAAAAAAATGTTATCTATTGCGTAAAAGTCTTGCGTCATCAGTTGTTGTTATAATTAGCACATAAAAAAAAGTTACAAGAGCACTAAAAAGTAGGTTCCTTTTAAAAAGTAGCATTATAAGAGGTCGCCTAAGACTTGGCCCGTATTTTTTGTACTCCAAAGTCGGTAATAAAAAACGACAGGATAAAATGATTTATGGAGTAACTAGATAAAGGGAGTGTCAAGTTAATTCGCATCGCTCTTTGAAGATAGGACTAACATAACAATAATAGATTCATTACTACAATAATAAAGAGAAAACTGTGTACCCTATATTATCTTTCGACCAAATAGTAACAGGAAATGTCTTAGTTTTAGAAGAATTACTGGTAACTAAATGATATCAAAATGTATGTTATTTAAATGGAACTTCTTATGTCAGGGTTTTGAAATTGAGATCCGCAACGTTTCTGTGTGACAAGAAGTAGTGGGGATAAACACTGTGTAGGATACAGTTGGAGCAGTGTCTCGCTTTCCTTCGGATATTGGAGAAAGGTGAGATATACGCTCTTCTCGCTTTCTTCCTTTCTCGTTGTCCGTGTTATGTGTTTTTTTTTAATCATAGGAGGCAAACGAACAGACGGGTCACCTGATGTTAAGTGATTACCGTCATCCATAGACAGACACCAGGGGAGTCGCAAGTGCGTTACCAGCCTACTTTGGGAAAAGGGGTAAGAGGGAGGGGAGGTGGTCTCACTCTCACTAAGTGAAACGCAACAATCCAAGCACTGTTACTTCCCGTCGGCTTTCTGTGAGTTGGTGCTACTCCGTGCTATCCCGGGTGAGCCATAATATTCATGCTGAAACCAAGAGCTTCAGCGTGGCTCTTCCACCTTAAAACTGCGTTCAGTCGACGTGGCGTTCATTGAAAACAATCCCTGTTATTCAAAACTGGTTGATAAATTGGCTAAACGTTTCTCTATAATACAAAGGTTTTACTTTTTTTTAACTAAATTACTGAATCTTAATTTAAATTGTACCTATCCATAAGTTAACAATCCACGAACAGCATATAGGGTTTGCAGTACATTGATTACAGTCACATAATGAGATAATACCAGTTTGGAAACCAACCAGTACGCTCGGCGTCCCTTAATTTATGTCGATTGTATGTAGTTAGCGTGCATGATTCCGCACGAGTTTGTACTGCGACGCGTCTGTCTCATGAAATTTCAATTACGCACAATAATGCGCTTACTTGTGTGCCGATTCAATTAGTTATTAGACCGTGAATCAGTTCCCGATCTGTGCTGCAGTATGCAAAATCGATTTAGTTTGAATTTATTTGTGTTTGATAACGCCATTAGGTACAATGGCGTAAAATAACATTTACCTGAGTCTAGTGTTTTTTTTTTATATCATAGCAGGCAAATGAATAGGTGGGTCACCTGATGTTAAGTGATCACCACCGTCCATAGATACTTGCAACACCAGGGGGGTCGCAAGTGCGTTGCCAGATTGTATTGGGCTAGGGAAAGGGGAGTAGGGGAGAGGAGATGGCGGAGGGGGAGATAGTATTTCGTCGCTGTCACTGACGAAACGAAACGCAACAATGTAAGCACTGTTATTTCACGTCGGTTTTCCGTGAGAGGGTGGTACTACCCAGGACGAGCCGATCCATTCATGCTGAAATCAGTAATAGCTTCAGCATGGCTCTACCACCTAAAAACACACAAAGTGACACAATTTATGCGGTATGCAAACACTGCGTAACGGAAATTACACACAATTCCTATCTCAGCCAGTAAGTTCCCTTCTCATGCTACTCTCATGTCTGCGAAACGAAGGTTCTACTACTTGTCGCATTAAAATTAATGTCAAAAATCATTCCGATAAAGGCGCAGATCATACGTTGTCACACCTGAGACTTTCCAATAACTCAACATTAGGGTCCGCTAAACTCCTTTGATGTGTATAAAACCCGCCAGATCAGTTATCGCGCTGTGTCTATGGTCACATAGACCGATAGTTCGTAATTCATGACGGTAATGTCATCCCACATCTGCATTTACACAGACTAAATTTCGTGCCGATATGCGCAGGTATGGGGGTAGCTTTACGATATCGGGTCATTGAAACGAAGTGTCAAGAGACACTTTTGCAGGCCGGCATGATGGTAACGACTGCCGTTGGTATTTAACACGACAGTCACCGTTGTTTTTGGACTATACTGTACTTCGCATCAGGTACTATGCAGTCATTTTGATGAACTAATATCACGAGAACGTGAGAAATTACACTTTCGCTAGCTCAATAGTAAAAGCTATCACGTATTTATAATTTTGAACTTTTTTGTCGGTAATAATAAAGTTGTATCTAGAAAATATTGATGACTATTTCTGAGTAAAAAAATATATTCTAACAATCATATTTGGTCTAATTAACAAGATTGGTGTGAAAACTTTATGATTTATAATAAAGAGAATAAATAAACTTTAAGTCTCGCCAAAAAAATAAATTCTTTCTGTGCATTTTTTTCTCTCACAGTTTAATATATTATTTGAATAAATTATATCAGATGTATTTAAATTAAGTCTTAATAATGTCTTTGAAGAAGATTGGAATAAATGGCGAGGTTCGCTTCTTTTTGAAATCACGTTGAGAAAGGAAGATCCAAATTTTACAACGAACTACTGTTAAAAGCATCCTTGTATTCTATTATTTAAAAATCGATATTTACAAAGGACATATTCTATGCCAGTAATTGTAACAGTGGCTACAAAAATAAAGGCATACAAGCAATGTATTATTTATTACATAAAATTATAAAGCTTCTAGTTTGTTGGTTACAAAACGGACCTGAAATTTACAACTACATTGTGCTTGAGTCTCTAGTGATTGAAATCATCGTGATGAAATATTGTAGGGTGTTATTTAACTTTAGTTAATGGATAGTTAATGGAATCTGGGTTTCTTGTACTTTTTGCGTTCTCGGCATATTTCTTTGGATTCATAACGAAACCTTAGAATTTCACTGTTATACGGTATTTCTCATAATTAATTATTCTCAAACATCTAAATCTAAGGGACGTGGAACTGCCGCATCATCGTCCTCGATACGCCATGACGCCACGTTCCCGCCTCCTCTATATCAAGTCATTTCGGGCTAGCCGACCGACGGCCGATGATCGGCAGAATATATCGGACGAGGGTCAGTTTTTTTTTTTTTGTTCGAAATTGGATTTTCCATCCTTTATCCTAAACCTATTTATTATCGTGCCTGAAACTTTTAGATTTCTCTATGAAACACATATACTGCAGACCTAAAGAAAATGGGCCTAAGTAAAACACAAATATTATAATAGTAGAAAAGCTTGTAACCTCCGCTTTTACAATAGTACATGTTACGGGTTATTTGATTAAGTGTAATTCGAGAACAGAAAGCTCATAAGTGAACAAAAGAGATACATATTTTATTCCTGATTCCGAATATATATCGCATATAAAATTATTGCCTATTTTTTTTTTGCAACCGATATTATTGTAGATTATTACTGCCATTGTCGGTTGGGTAATGATATTACAAGTTTCGTGCGATAATTTCAATGAACTATCAAGATGGTGGCTTTCTTGTTAGAATCTTTCAGGGAGTTCTTGTAACAAGTTAGAATCCATGCTTCGTGATATTATTTTCAATTAAATTCACTTATGCACAATAAACGAACTATATTACGTAAAACACCACCAGATTTACAAAATATAGAGTCAAATAACACAAGATTATGAATAAAATATAAAGTCCACGAATAAAATATAAAGTCCACTACATGACATTCCAAGATACCGCCAAAAAAAAATCCAAATGTAAGTTGTAGGTAAAACTCTATTTATAATCTTCTTTTTTGAAATCACATAATACTGGTATATATGGCTAGCACGAAATAAGAAAACATTTTCTGTTATTCTGCATTTTTTCGCGTTCCTCTAAATATGTCTATGAGTGTACGTGTATATAAAATCAATAAATAAGTATTTCTATTCACCTAAGTTTGTTCTTTGTGAAAGAGAGATATGAAATATATGTGTTTTGGTTCGAACTTCAGATTGAGTTATAATTGATTATACAATATAACAACGACCTTGATAAATGTTTGTTTAAAAGCCTAAAGATTTATAAATTCTTAAATTCCTTTCCTTCTGGTTCAAGCAAACTTTCCGACTACTATCGATTTGATTTCTCGAATACCCATTATAGATAACAAGAATGGTTCACACATAAATCTAGTTCAGTGCGTTTTATTTACCAACTTGCAGGAAGGTTGCCGACTGTAATTTTACCACTGAAGTTTGGAACTGAATAATTTGATTGGATATTAATAAAAGAAACATATATTTTTAGTTTTATACGTATTGGTTATATTTATTTTAGAAACTTTTTGCTGTGCCTCCTGTTAGTGTATTATAATATTTTTTATCAAGACTAATATACTTATTTTCGAAGTATTTTAGTTTATATACCTTCATTTTTACGACACTGGTTATAGAAATTAGTTCTTGTAAAATTTGTTTTGTTGTGTCATGCAAAGTACAATTTGTAGAAAACATTGTAGAAAAATATATTCTATTTACAAGGATTGCGTGTTATTTAACCTTACAACATAATAGAATATGCTTATTAGTTCAGTATACCTACCAGTGGCGGAAGTACCCCATTCCATTAAATTCTATCACATTATCCAATTACAGCTCGCTCTGACCTTTGTTGCTTTGTCCTATTCGGTTTTAATATATTTAGAATATCAGTTAAATATGTTGTTCTTTTAATTCTAAATTCTAGTCAGAATGTGTATCACAGAGTTGATCATCCCTAATTCGGTTCCTGCCACACTTTAAATTGCCTCTGTCAATATTATAGGGTGGTTCGTTTTTATTTTGTGTCTATAGTTTATATCCAGGTAGTCCGGTGAAGCTGTTAAGATCTAGCTAGGTTAATAGCATAGTCAGTTCGAGAAAAAAATTGAGGTATACAAGAAAACATGTGATGACTACGTTTTTAAATTTCATGATCTCTTTTGATAGCGAATATTTTCTTCATTCGGTATTCATTCATTTATTTCTTTATTTGTTTGGTTTTAAGAGATGGGTATCCAACTTTTTTTACTTTCTTTGGTTAACATTTACAGTTTATTTATGTTTGTTTTTTTTATAATAAGCTCTTGGCAACCCTGCAAGATGCACACAACTGCCAGAGAACTTTAAAAACTGCTATAAATCTCACGGAATCGCTCGAAACGGCGAGCTCCCGTTTAAAATCCCGGTTTATTGAAGAGAAATATGTTTACGTGTTGCGGGTGTTGCGCTACGTACTTCAATATTATGTGATAAATTATTTATTTTAAGAATATCCTCCGTTCTACTTTCATAACTCTTTCAACGGATTCTTTCATCAAAACGAACGTTTCCGAACAAGACATCTTACATCGAGACAAAGAAAATGCAACACTATTAGTTGGAGTTATAGTTAACAATCCATTGCGTATGGTGTCTGTCATTAATCTATTTGGTGGCGCCATCAAATGTGACTCTAAAACTGGACAGTTTGTAACAAGAATATTTTACTAAACGAGATCCATGCTATTTTGTAAAGTGATAATAGATGAGCGGTAGTGTGTTCAAAGAGTGCAAATGTTTCAATTAAGTGGTAGGACATGAAATTGTATGTGACTGGATAGTGACCACCATACCAGCACCTGATGTAACATCTGTGATATTGGGATGCCCCAGTCCGTTAGGAGTATCCGCCGCAAACTATGAACCCATACCTAATGCTGCGCGTTATAAAAGACGTCCGCGACACATTTTTACCGACCTTCCTGATTCAATCACGTCAGCAAACGATCAGTACCTACCTAGTATCAGCCTGTCCCTCGAAACAAAGCGTGTTGACGCCCACACCCGCGTAATCACAGATCACGCCGCCGTGGTCTGGGGGTTAATTTCGCACCCGCACACCCGATTAGGCCTCCTACGGCAACGGCTCAAGCCTAGGTTCGATCCCTCGGTAGGAGCACTTGAGAGCGTTGCTTGCGCGATACGGTAACACACAAATATACATCACTGCTACAACACTACACAATGACCCCTACACACGTGCACGCCTACACGCTTACACATGAAAGTTGAAGGGTTCACTTTTTTCCCTTATCAAACTGAAAAACTCTTAATTTTCCGATAATAAATATATGGAGGAGTTGTTGAGGCGTGTATGGTTGGTACACACATACGTTTCAACAGTTCATACATATATGAATAGTTAGCTAGCTTAGCTAAGATAGGTCGCGATTTTGCATGCAACAGGCAACAGCCAAGCCGAGGTGTGCGCGTGCACCCTTGAGCTGGTTGCCAAAATAAAATCGGCTGAATGCCTTAAGCGCTCGGCTTAGTAGTCCGGTGAAGCTGTTAAGACCTTGCTGGGTCAAGAGTGTAGTCATTTCGAAAAAAAAAAATTGTGATGTTTAGGCTTGTCGTATTCCAGTAATCTGGCGGGTTTATAAAGATTTGTATTCCAAGGGCATGGTGATAAACCTATCAAAGTGACTCTTTAGTAGTTTATCCCATTTCCGAATCAGTCAGTTTTATTTCGTGACATTACCACGGTTCACGAATTGGCACACACTATAATAGGCTTTTGATTTTAAAACTTGCATAAATGTACTTGTATTTACTAGTCAACAAATCGATGATGTGCTTTGGGACTTTGTTGTAGTACCTAACACTATCACTTGGAAATTTTTGACTGGTTTTATTGAGCAAAGAGCGATTTTTTTTTGAACTGACTACGCTATCGGCCCAGCAAGGTCTTAACAGCTTCACCGGACTACTAAGGCGAGCGCATAAGGCACTCAGCTGATTTTATTTGACAACTAGCTCAAGGGTGCACGGCACACCTCGGCTTGGGCTGTTGCCTGATATGTGCAATTCGCGACCTATCTGAGCCAACCTAAGCTAACTATTCACACATATATGAGTTGTTGGAGTATATATGTGTACCAAGCATACATACCTCAACAACTCCTATATATATATTTCGTATCGGATAATTTTCCAAACTATTTCAGTTCGATAAGGGAAAGAAACAAAATCCTTCCACTTTCATGTGTAAGCGTGTAAGCGTGCACGTGCGTGGGGGTGATGTGTGTAATGTTGTTGCAGTGATTTTGTGTCACTGTATCACGCGAGCAGCGCACCCAAGGGCTCCACGCTGAGGGAACGGACCTAGGCTTGAGCCGCTGCCGAGGGGGGCCTAATCTGGTGGCAAAGAACGACTGATTTGTGTTTGTTTCTGGTATTCAAATCATGTCATGAAGAATATATTAGCAGGGTAGAGGCAAGATATTGAAATCTTGAAGTCTTCTTATATTTGCGAGGTCCCATGTTATAAATAATTTACATTAGTGTTTGCACGCGACTTCGCTTGAGCCAATGTAAATTTCGCCAATTCATTCGGGAACAGATTTTTTTTCTGGTTCGAAGGTAGCCATTGTTCTTATCTATGGAATATAGAGAAACAAATTCATTTTTGCATTTATAATATTAGTATATACCCATAATATAACGATCTCTATTGAAGTCCTTCATTTGCGAGCAAATTATTTTTTTCAATAAGTCAACATTATTACTTTATTCTTTGCTTTGGTTTTCTTCAATGTATAACAGAATTAATATAATATTACAAAAATGAAATGTAGTCTTAATTAGTCTAAGTTCAAAAACTAAATTTCTCAGAACTCCAGTTACTTACATTACAAAGTTTAATTAAGAGGTGAAGTAAATTACATAAGATTGGTTATTCACCAGTGTTTAGGAGTACTCTTCAAGTGTATAAGAGATAGCGATTTATATTGTTTAAATTACGTATTATCATGAATTACTATCAATGCTGTAAGTTGAATTCAAAATAATTTCATTTATAGCACGACTGTGGCGTAGCAAGTGAAAATTCTGCCCAACATATATATATATATATATATATATGGCACCATATATCGACAGTTCAATCTTTCTCAGAAATGGCCCTCCAAATCTTCTCAATGCGCTATACGATTCGTTTGCTCTATTATTTTGGAATGCTAATTTCTCTGGTCTCAAGGATACTAGTGTGTTATTATAGAGTTTACAATCATCTTTATCAAACAAGCAAGCAAATGCAAAAAATATATTTCCAATCTGATTGGCAGTTGAAGAGAAACGAAATATAAAGAACTCACGGGTCCAGCGGACGTTGTTCTCTAGTGATAATATAGAAAATCCTTGACAAATTATACACTTAAACCTTTCTCGTAAATCACTTTATCTACTAGCGAAAACCGCATAAAAATCTGTTAAGTAGTTTTCGAGTTTGTTACTGACAGACAGACAGACAAGGATTTTCTTTTATAATATGAAATTACTTCTTGAAATTCATAATAATAGTATAGATTTCTTTTGTATAATACTCATATACTGCTTTCTGGGTGGTAAATGATTTGTGATTATAATAAAAACTAAAGACTAACCTATTAAACGTGGAGATATCTCCCTCAATAGTTATTTTCTGTTCAATGTTGATTTTTTAGAAAAGCGAAACCGCTTTTCTCTTTTACCATATAAACTTTGGTTCAACCATGCGGTCCCTGAAGGTTTCATGCAGTTGTAAATTCAAACGTTATATAACTTGGCTTTGCAAGTACTAAACATTTAGTGTAATATATAATTATAGAGATAATAGGCACTGCACAAATGAACTATATTATTTATACGAAGTATTTATAAGCTGTGCATAAAATTAATGAAATATTTTGGTCATCCTCAACGGCACAGGGAGCAATTTAAATTATTGTATTGTTACATTGTAGATAAAATTTAGTCTCGCTTCCAAGACACCATATGCAAGTGATATATTTTTTGCTTAGCTACTACTGGCTTCAGTATGAATGGGTCGGCGCGCTCGGGTTAAAACCACTCTCTCACAGAAAACCGACGTGAAGTAACAGTGCTTGCATTGTTGCGTTTCGTTCGATTAGTGAGAGCGCTGGAGGCCTACCTCTTCTCACTTTCCCCCTCTCTTATTCCATCAACACAGGCTGGCAACGCATTTGCGACACCCCGTTTTTTTTTAATTAACTTGGGGAAATCTTTTATGGAGACGCCGGGGGAGAGAGTGGGTTATGTCCGACTTCCACGGACTAAAATCCCACGGTGTACCGTCCGCAGCATTGTAGGGGCAGCCAGGGGTCGAGCTTGCTCTCTAACCTGAAGCAGCCTGGTGAGTAAACTCCGCCCTACGTAGAGAGACTACTGGGTACACGACTAGTAGCCTCCCCTCGTCATCCTCAGCTGTGCAACGAAGAGATGAGGCCCCCGGTCTATCCTCTCAGGTTCGGCTACGGTGTTGGGAGAAGACCACTTTGGGAGATAACTCTAGGTGAGAAAATTTAATAGACTAAGATGCCTTGTTTTAACTAACAAATACTGATAAACTTTTGCTGTTTCAAATAGAAATACTAATAACAAATTTGCTCCAACGAGCATTGGCGAATTAATACAAATCATATTATATAGACTCGAAGAAAAAAAGTTAACAAATTCTCAAAAATACTTTCCGTTTTGTTTGTCCAGTGAAGCTGTTAAGATTTGCTAGGTCAATAGAGTAGTTCGAGAAAAAAAAACTTCCGTTCCAGGTGAAAATAACATTTATCAATTTGCTACAATCGAAAATAACATAAAACAAATAATTTACATAAGGAAATAAAATATTAACAACCGTTTGTTGTTTTGGATACAAATAATAATCGGCAATCTGTTAAAAGCGTAAACAGCAAAGCAACGTTATACTACAATTGTAGTCTGGTGAAGCTGTTAAGATATTGCTAGATTAATAACGTAGTCAGGTCGAGAAAAAAAAAAGTTATACTATTATACTAGAAGAAGACCTCCTAAGTCTTTTTGAAGGCTAAGGCGACAAAATACGAGTAAAAGTAATTGACAGTATAGAAGTTAATTAGGATACCGTTCAAATTTGTCCTACATCTTTTACAGCTTCTAAGCTGACTTGAAGTGAAATAATAAAACTCAAACCCAAAACTGTCATTTATTTGATCGTGATATAATGAAAAAAGTTTTTAATAAAACCATATTTTCTGTGGCCTTATTCCAGATGTGTGTAAATGGAGGTTCTTTTCATTATTGTCACTGATCTCGCAATTTGTAGTTGTTAGTTACACAATTCTTTTTGACATTCTGGCGACAGTCCCAAAGTTCCCTATCATTTCTAGGTTCACATCATTAGAGAGGGGCTAATGTTACTGGGTAGCTAATATTTCTCGCGTAACTATATCTTTTATTCCCTTGCACGAGCTCCCCGGGCAGTGTTAATGATTTGCAATTTTTTACATAAACATTGCAGCGACAAATAAAGTAGTCAGTCAATCGACTATAATTAAGGATGGATACTCTATTAACTATATGGTTAAATAAAATTATTCATGGAGTCGCAAATGAAACAGCAGTATCAGATCGCACAGCAATCGTTGCATCATCTCAACAGGGTTTTGCCCAAAATGCTGTGAAAAAGACTTAATTAACATTAATCAACGATTCTTTTTCAGTCCTGTTCTTCGTACAATACATCAACGAATTATTCACATACGGAATCAGCCGGTATGTCTCCAGCAATTATGGAGGTGTTAAGGTATCAATACTCGATTGGATTACTACCAGCACGCACGTTGTGATAAATCCGTCACAGTAACTCTTTTTGGTTTATCCTGCAGATATGAAGAGGTTTCTTTAAATGGAAAATCCCTTATGTATACCTACCCTTCTAGGCAGCTAAGAGTTGATCCAGTCCAACTTAGATGGACTAAAATTCCATGGTATTCTATACACACCTTTTTTGACCAGATAAGGGCGCTGCCTATGCATTTCATCTCCACGACTCGGCAAATGCTACCTCTCATCAGCGGCCTCCGTTTTGCAGTCTCAGGAGTCTGAAGTGAAGACACCCTCTGACGAACTCGGGAGTGGCGTATTGTACACGAATACGCCTCAACCATCAATAACTTGTGCATAACTACCAGGGCATCAGACTTGCCAGGTCACCAAAACAGCAACGACTGGTAATGAATTTCACGTCTCTCCTTTGTCGCCACTATTTTTGGATTGCATTGAAAACAAAAAGTTGATATCTAAAACAATTACACTTAAATAGAATGAGCACAAAGTCGAAACGCCGTTTGCTTAACTGTTGAAAAAGCTTTTTAAATCTCATGGCATAGTGTCGGAACGCTTCGAGGCTAGCTTTCACGCGGCGTCGTTGAAAAGAGTCAGCTCGTGTACAATGCGACGAATACGATACCGGCTTATTGTTATGAGAGGTAGCGATTGAATTCTCAGCCCGAAATTATCTATTAATTATAAAAAATGGACACCCACAACTGATTTGGTTTGTTAGTTTTTTCTTGATATTAATCTAATTTGTTTTTCAGTCTGTATTATAATACATATTATAAAGTTGAAGAGTGTGTTTGCATAAATGCGCTAATCTCAGGAATTACTGAACCTATTTGAAAAATTCAGTGTTAGATAGCTCATTTATCAAAGAAGGCTATAGGTTATATATCATTACGCTAAGAGCGGAATACCAATGAAGAATGTTTCAAAATCGTTTTTTTTTTCTTTTGAGAGTTTCCGTTGCGTGTTAGCGTTAGTTCATAGTAACTATTCCATGCGGACGAAGTCACCTTACAAATAAGTGACACCTTTAATAAAGTAATTTAAGATGAAAAAATATTCGAAGTTAACGAGCAGAATACAATAAAAATGTTTTGTTTGGGATGACTAAAACACTCTTTTTGTTTAGCACAAAAATTGGTGCCCGAACATTGCAATTATTGCATTGTGTTTCTTAATTAGTAGCCTTAATTTCTATTGCTATTTTAATAGAGTCTGTGTTATTATGTTTATGGTTTGTTTTAGATAGATTTAGATTAAGATAACATTTGATAATCTAAGCTAAGATAAATTACAAAGATTATTTTATTTTGAACAGGTTATAAGTATGATAAATTTTGAATAAAGCCAATGTTTACCAGTCGGTTTATTAGTAAGTTTAGAGGGCGAGAAAACAGTTTGCAATCAAACTATTGAATGATTCAAAACAACTATAAAAAGAAATACTCTCTATGTATTTATATATATCTTTAAGCTTTGATGGCACAGTGGTTGGACACCTCATTAATGGACGTGGTAGAATCAGCCGCAGCTTTTGAAGAAGGAAAGCATTGTAATCAAGTCAAAGCATGATAAAAGGGATTTTTGTAAATCTGCCTAGACTAGCTAACACTTAAGTTCAAAATCTCTCGTAAGCCCCTATAAATGTCTTCTTGCAGTTCAATTTGAGAGTCAGACTCCCTGTCAAGCCATTTTGGGACCACATCGGTCTTTAACATCAGATGATCAAATGCTAAAACCTATGAAATATACCAAATAATTCAAACACATCCGCTAAATTTCACATAATACGACGTAACCCTTACAATCTTATGCATAGCAGAGTGCAGTCTCCGTTTCAAGGCGAAACAGACCCATTCAGGCTGTAAACACGCGTCACCGTCGCGACATAGAAACGATGCTTTGTATCCGATATTGCGGTGTCAAGTGCTTGTGTTTCCGCTCGAAATAGCCAAGCTTAGCTATGAAATACCGTATCATTTCTTATACCCTGTTGTTTTCTTTGTGTATTTACGTGAACGAAATTCATAATACAGTGTCTCTAAAGATCGCATCGATGGGTGTATTGGGAAATAAAATACGGAATGAATTATTCTTTTATATGGTTTCCTTGTTTGTGTTTGTCCTTTAAAAACATTTTTATTAGAATTAGTCGAAGTGTAGTCTTCATGTTCTCTCATATATGCTTTAAGGAATTTCATACTAGAAGGCATCCTTCATTGAGTAATATCATCGAGTACAAGAAGGAGATTTCCAATTCTGTTTTTCTTTTTAATTTGTTAAAGATTGTCCCAGGTTTAGCACGAAGAGACTAGGGTACATAATGATCTATGATAATCTCCGTACATGTCCATTCGATCTTTTGGGCTTGATGGAGAAGGAGTCTGCAATCAAATCGTTGAATTATTTTGTCAAGCATGTGATTGCTAATCTTAAGACATTTAACGGACTTTGATTACGACTCTCTTACCTGCATCTAAATCATTTTGAAATATACACGACTTTCACTCTGACTTGTATATGGCTATATCAGGACTAATAAATCTTGGTGACTTAATATTATGCTAATGCGACATGTCAAAGGATTGAGTACTGTATCGAATCAAATTACGATCACCCCTCTCCCGTCTATATTGCCAATTTCAAATGATCTCTTTGCGAAAACAACAAGTTAAGAACAAAACTTGATATCCCAGAGGTGAACCATTTGAGTCGTTATATTTTAAGATAAGCTAAATCCAATTTTAGCCGTTCCTAATACGCTACGCTATTTTTCAAGTTCCTCCATTGTAAAATTAAAAAAGTATAAATAAACCTTATGAATGGCAAAATTTGAAAGACATTCTCGGTGTATAAAAACTGGAATTCTTAAAAAAATATATAATATGAAACATTAAAATTGGTTTTAACTAATTTTGAAATGTAGCAACTCGTTTATAAACGGATTCTATTTTTTTGTTTGAAAAGAGGATGTCTTATATTCATTCCCATTGGTATTGAACCTTAGATTTAAAGGATATAAGAAGTTCCTCAAAGTTCTCGTACTGACTACGCTATTGACCCAGCAAGGTCCAACAGTTTCACCGGACTACTAAGACGAGCGCTTAGGGCACTCAGCTGATTTTATTTGATCACTAGCTCAAGGGCGCACGGCACACCTCGGCTTGGGCTGTTGCCTGATATGTGCAATTCGCGACCTATATGAGCTAACCTAAGCTAAGCTAAATTCATTATCTAATGTAACATGTCATTGTAAGGTTTCTGACGATCTAAGACTAGATATATAACTATTTCGGAAACGAAACTTTTTCTTTAGTGTTTTTGTTTAAAGTACATTTTTTTCTTTGTGTTTTTTTAGTAATTTGCTTGAAATTAATTCGGTAGAGAACTTCAAACAATAATTTAAGGTAAACTGCTTTACGAATACCCTTTAGACCAGGATTATTATCTTTGTATTGTATCAATTAATCAAGAGCTTAAACTGAATGGAATAGTAATCTAGGAGACTCCAATGCCACGCAATATGTAGGACCCTAAATCTGATCCCTGATAATCTTACAGTGCACCTGCGCAACGAGAGACGCTGCACAATAGCCAGTAAACACGAACTAAGACAGTGTTTATTAAACTGCACAAAGCCGTGTCTAATATAACACCTTGCAAGTTAACGGAGTTTGTTGTGTGGATTAAGAAAGAGGCGATGGGGATTTATTTTTTGTTTTTTTTTTTTTTCTCGATTGGACTACGCTTTTGACTTAGCAAAGTCTTAACAGCTTCACCGGACTACTAAAGCGAGCGCATAATACACTCAGCCGATTTTATTTGACAACTAACTCAAGGGTGTACGGCACACCTTGGCTTGGGCTGTTGCCTGATACGTGCAATTCACGACCTATATGAGCTAACCTAAGCTAACTATTCATACATATATGAGTTGTTGAGACATATATGTGTACCAAGCATACATACCTCAACAACTCTTATAAATATTTCGTATTGGATAATTTTCTATTTTTTTTTTATATCATATAGGAGGCAAACGAAAATGCGGGTCACCTGTTGTTAAGCGATCGTCGCCGTCCATAGACACTAGCAACCCCAGAGGAGTCGCAAGTGCGTTGCCAGCCTGTGTTTGGGGGAATTGAGAGAATGGGAGAGGGGAGAGGAGATGGGTCTCCGGCGTTCTCACTGAGCGAACGAAACGCAACAATGCAAGCACTGTTACTTCACGTCGCTTTTCAGTTCGATAAGGGAAAAATAAAACCCTTCCACTTTCATGTCTAAGCGTGTATGCGTGCACGTGTGTGGAGGTGATATGTATAATGTTGTCGCAGTGATGTAAGATTTCGTGTCACTGTATCGCGAGAGCAGCGCACTCAAGGGCTCCACGCCGAGGGAACGGACCTAGGCTTAACCTGATGCCGAGGGGGATCTATTCTAGCGCGCGGAAGCGAAATTTACCCCTAGACAAAGACGGCGTGATTTGTTTTTATGCGGGCGTGGGCGAGAACACTCTCTGTTTGGAGAGAGGGGCTGGTACCTACTAATCGTTCGCTGCAGTTATATTATCGGGAGGATAGATAAAATTACTTTTTTGGTACTTTATATAAAAAGCGTAACAATAGGTTACTTGTAAATTATTCTAATACATTCTTTTGGTAGAGAATTATGGTTTATGGTTGGTGAAGAAACTAGGGAACGTAATGGGATTTTGCTTGTATTTTGAAAAGCATTGAACTGATGGACATGATTTTATAAATAATAGGTATATTGTTTTGTTCAATGTTTTAACACATTATACAGCAATATAAGTTATGAAGTTAACTTGGAATTTTGTCTTCTTGCTATACTTTACATAAATATTTAAATACTAGCTTATGCTCGCAATTTTCTTAGCGTTAATATAGCAGAACTATATTTCTATTACTTTATTTTTTTTTACTTTATTTTTGGCAATTAACCATTCAGATTATTACTGCCATTGTCAAGTAGTAAATAATATTACAAGCGTAGAACGATCATTTCAATATCAAGCGTCGTGTGAATCAACATTCTAACAAGATGGTGGCTCCCTTGTTAGAACCTTCCATGGAGTTTTTGTGGCATCTCAGAATTGCATGATCCGTGGTATTACTTTTCATTCACTTCACTTATGCATAATAAACTAACCATATTACATAAAACACCACCAACTTTATACAATATAGAGTCAAGTAACACAAGATTATGAATAAAATATAAAATCCACTACATGACAGACTGAAATCCCGCCAAAAACTCGTCACTTATTCATTTCTATTACTTAGGAACACTAATATTTTTCTAAATAAAATGTTACCTATATTATTTTTACCACTCACTATTCGTATGCGAAATGACATAATGTTCGGTTCAGTTGTTAGTACACGAAACCGTAACAAACAAACTCTTTTTCACATTTTAATATACTGTAACAATGAATAATTATTTAATCGTGATGAACAATTTACAGGATTTCATTTTCTTTCTGTAATGCTTCTCTAGAAAGTCGTAATAGTGTCATTCGAAGTGTGTTGTATTTGAAGTACGCAACAAGAAGGAAAACTCTTTACAAAATAATACATAAACTATTGTATAATTTACATTGTATTGTAAAATCACATTTAGTTGAGCATAAATAAGAATCAAACTTACTAATATTCGTATTAAACAGATAAACTTATCGTGCTCATGTGTAACTTTACAATTTCAACGAAAAGTAAAAGGATACGATAGAATCATTAGTAAACTGAGATGCAATAAAATTTTACACAGGAACGTTACTATACTCACTTCCTTGCTAATATTATAAATGCAACATGAGTTTGTTTGTTACGTGTTAAGGAAGTTAGATTCAAAGTATTAAGAGGTTTTCATTACTAAGTCATTTTCGCTAATTACATTTTTTGACCATCAATTGCCAGACAAAAGGTAATCTCATTTAACCAGAATTGGACTCAAGAATAACATCGTTCCTAACATGTATTCACATATGGCTACCTATAGGATAGTTTCATTAATTCTACCTTTGTATTATCCGTACAGACGATCCCCGCCTCGCAGTCTGAAGTGCACAGCAAATATTTATCTCTGAGAACGCGGACGCGGCCGGTACCTGCGACTTCTTTGGGGAGAATAGAGGGGTATAAGTGGCTTTAATATAGGAATCAAGTTAATATTACCAACCGCCTAGATCCCTGGCTTCTTACTTTTCCAATTTGGATTTTTTTTTGTTTTTTTTTTTTTTCGAAATGACTACGCTATTGACCCGGCAAGGTCTTAACAGCTTCACCAAACTATTAAGGCGAGCGCTATTAAGGCACGGCACACCTCGGCTTGGCTGTTGCCTGTTGCATGCAAAATCGCGACTAATCTAGCTAACCTAGCTAACTATTCATATATGGATAAATATATGAAATGAGTTTTTCAGTTGGATAAGGGGAAAAAAGTAAACCCTTCCACTTTCATGTGTAAGCGTGTAGGCGTGCACGTATGTGGGGGCGGCCGTGTAGTGTTGTAGCGGTGATGTATATTTGTGTGTCACCGTATCGCACAAGCAACGCACTCAAGGGCTCCCTACCGAGGGATCGAACCTAGGCTTCAGCCGCTGCCGTGGGAGGCCTAATCGGGTGTGCGGGAGCAAAATTAACTCCCAGACTACGGCGGCGTGATATGTGGTTACGCGGGCGTGGGCGTGAACACGCTCTGTTTCGAGGGACGGGCTGGTACTGATCGTTCGCTGACGTGATTGAATCAGGAGGGTCGGTAAAAATGTGTCGCGGACGTCTATTATAACGCGCAGCGTTAGGTACAGGTTCATAGTTTGCGGCGGATACCACTAACGGACTGGGTTCCAATTTGGAAATCTTCGAAAGACTTTAGCATAATATAATTTAGAATTGGTTAGGTAACCGACAATTCTATTGTATATTTTGATATACTGAAATATTAGTTGTGCTCGCGACTCCGTCCGCGTGGTATTTAATTTAAAAAAATAAAATCATCTGAATGTATTGAGTTTATTTACTTATCTACTTCTCTCTAGTAATCAAGTCGCGTCGTCATTGAAATTAAAATAACTTTTGATAGATTGAACCAATTTTAATAAAACTAAGACTAAATGTTAGTCGAGGATATGCTTTTAGATTTTCTGAGGTTTTATCATGAACGCAGTACCTTAGCATTGATGCATGTTCTAACAAACAGACATACGGACAGACAGACATTTCTAAAATTGATTGGAATGTATTTTATTACTTAGTTCAAGACACTTGGAACAATATTTATCACAAAAATCTAAAAACTACTGAGACGTTATATTTACATTCTGATAATATGTATAGATATATTAACCAACTTTAGAAAGAAGTAGGTTCTTTTTGACCATGTGTTGTACGATGGAAAACAAGTAACACCTAGAAGGGGCAGGTTTTCAAGTGCAGTTATCAGAACACACCAACAGTTTCTTGGTGACAGATATCTTACTTTTCAAAGTTTTTGCGGAAAAATAACAATGAAAAGAACCTACATCATTCTAATTGGTTAAAAGAATATGATGTCATAATTTAAGATCATTTGAGTTTTTGGCGGGATTTTAATCTGTCATGTAGTGGACTTTATATTTTATTCATATCTTATGTTATTTGACTCTATATTTTGTAATTTTTGTGGTGTTTTACGTAATATAGTTAGTTTATTGTGCATGGAATTTTTTCACAATTGGATATTGTGAATGGAAAATGGACAGAGCATGAAATTCTGAGATGCCACAAAAACTCCCTGGAAGGGACAAGGGAGTCGCCATCTTGTTAGAATATTGAAATAATCACACGACGCTTGTAATAATGTTCACTACACGACAATGGCAGTAATAACCTGAAAGATAGGTTACAAAAATAAAGTTTCGTTCGGTCAGTGAGATCGCTGGAAGCCAACATGGCCTTCCCCCTCTCTTCTTCCTCCCCTCCCACCAAACACAGTCTATCAATGCACTTGCAAGTCTCCTGGTGTTGTTACTGTGTATGGACAACGGTGATCACTTAACATCAGTTGATTCGCCTATTCATTTGCCCCCATAATAAAAAAAAAAAACAATTCATTTTATCCGAAACGAAATGTGCTTTTAACTCATACAAAAATTAATGTATTTTCGTAGCGGATTTTACAATCGCCACAATCATATACCTCCTCTCGTATATTGGAAAAGTTAAGTAGAGCCGCATTGCATTTGTTCGTATTCAGACTAGAAATGGGCAAAGTTAAATTGGAGATACTATATCTGTCGATTCGAATCTATGAACCTGAAACTCGTATGGTGTCGATGACTTCTATCTATTACGCTAGACAGGAAGTTTTAGACTACAACTTTGCCACATTTCTAAGGGTTTTACATTGCAAGAAACGATTCCTAATTACAGGGTTGTTATTGCATACAGAATTTAGGGGTGTAAGGGGTGTCAAATAACACCATAAGACTTGAAACACCCAAGCCAACCTCACCTGCACGTGGTAAACTCTGCTGAATAACGAAGGAGGCAATGGCGAAAGCGGGGTGGTAGGGTTTTACAGCCTGACTGGGTCGCAACCACCATGTATATGGCGAAAAAACCCGTAATAGTGATTCGCTTCTGCGGGTTGCGTTTCGGGATCAGCCTGTGCATATCCAGCTTTCTGCAGGCCGGCATGATAGTGGCGTCCGGCGATGGATAGTGTGTCAATCGGTGGTCGCTATTATTTTTGGATTGCACTGTGTTTACCATCAGGCATAGTACAGTCATTTTGAAGTGCTACAACAAAAAAAACCCTTTTACTTTTATATTAAGCTTGGTTAATACCATATAAGCGTTAATCAGACCTAAGAATGACTTTTAACTCGTATGCAATTTAAATTTAAAATACTATATCGGATAGAGTGGGAGTAATGATTCGCTTGCCATCATTGTGTAAACATATGTTAATATCATAAAGCTGAAGAGTTAGTTTCTAATCACAGGAACTACCAGTTTGGACTGAAAAATTCTGTTTTTGTTAGATAGGATCATTTATCGAGAAAGGCAATAGCATTACACTAAATCCAGCAGGAGCAGAGCACCATTGAAAGATGATTCAAAATCTGGTATTTTTTCTTTTTGAGGCCTTCCACTGCGTAAACGGTAACTATTTCATGCGGCTGAAGTCTCGGGCATAAGCTAGTAAGCATAAGTAGCATAAGAAAAATATGCAATTGAAAACATCATGTATGCAAGTATGCAAAATTTTCTTAAAGATAAAAACTTTACAAGAATAACCAATTTACTTTAATGATATAATAAACTAATTACAAGAGACTTTATCGAGTAATTATTCCAAATTCCAATTACATAAAGTGACTTTTAAAACGTTACAAAAATGTCCCTTATTTAAAGTTGCTATAGCACCGGGTCTTCAGGACATGATATTAATTTGACATCTCCTTCGCGATGTCATCTTTGGAGGGGAGATGATAATTAACAATTACCTTATAGACCGGAATATTTTCTTCCCCTATACAAGTGTTTTTTTTTTATCAAAGCAAAAAATTTAAAAGAACTTTCTTATAAATCATATTTTATATGCAGCTCTGTGTTTTGACCTAGCAAGGTCTTAACAGCTTCACTGGACTATAACCCCTCAAGCGGTATGTTAAGGAAAAGGTTGACTAGGTGCAGAAGAGGAACAGGAGTGCCCTTGTGGATTGCAACAAAACTGTCTTCTATAAAATAAATACCAATGACAAATATAAAGTGTAACAATGTAGGATAATTTAAAGTAGTAACATTTCAACATAGACAAATCACCAGTAGTATATTGTGAGTGCCACATGGATTATTTACAATAATATATTGTAAATATATACATATACATAACATAATTATATAAGTATAAACATAGATGACACTAGATTATAATATTATTAAGATAAATGAAGCTAGTAAAAAATCTACGTTAACGAGAGCAAAGCAGTAGGAAAAACCTAGTAATTCTATGCAAAGTATCTATTCAAGTTTTAAAACTAAATTTGCTCCTGGAGACATTTTTAACAATTAGTTAATGGAGTGGTGGCACATTTGTTAAAAATATACTCGCTATTCAGTTTATGTCTATAGCTGAATTACAACTCTATGTTGATGGTGTTTAAGTCTAGAATGTATTATCTGTTTTTTTTAACGTATCTCATGGAAATATATTTCTACAACCTGTATACTAAAAATGTACTGACTATATTTGAACATTAAAGAAACATTTGGAAAGATCTAGGATTTCTATAAACATCGCGAAAAAACATTAAAAAAGAAATAAGGGACCACTGGGATATGTGCTACATAAATTCATGGACATAATGTTATAGGTCGAGTATCGTAAACAATTATTAAAAAACAAAAAGTTTAAAATACTGGAATTTTACTACAGAAAAACAATAAAGGTAAGAAACAAGGGTGATGCTGTTTGATATTACCGTGTTATTGTGTGGAATAAATAATTTAATCTGTTGGATACTTATTTGGTTCTACTAGCTGACCCGCGTAACTTCGTCTGAGTGAATTCGGTTACTTACCGTTTCTGAATGTATTTCCAAACTCGAAAATTCTTAAAACAATTTGAAACCAAATTACAGCGATTGTCACCATTTCCAATTGCGAAACCAAATAATCCAGAAACTTATTCAAACGCATACCTAGTAGCTTAAATGAATAACATACGCATGTGTGGAAGAAATGTTGATTAGGCGGACGTAGCACCATGTGTCATTCAGCAACATCAATAATTTTGTTTTGTTTGAAATACGAACCACCGTTGAATCATTTGTATATTGTTCATACGAAAATAATAAAATCGTGTATTAAAAATTATGAGTTGTGAGTATGGGGTTAGGAGGATAAAATTTTGGAGTTATAATTATTTTGATGACAAAAAAAATATAACAAAGAAAAATTTACAAAAAAAAATCTTGATAGTGACACTCTAATAATCACTTAGCGGTATAAAATATACTTCACGATCTAATCTTATGCATACCAAACCCACGTTTAATTTTTTGGAAAAATCGGTCCAGCCGTTTTGAAAGAGTTCAATCTCAAATACCGTGATATAAGGTTTTTATATATTAGATTGAAGTCCTCTATCACTTCTGCATTAATAACACTGTAATTCAAATAACTCGGTCGTGCGTTGTCAACTACAAAAAGCAAGCATTTTAATTTAATTCACAAGCAAACATTTTAGTTTGATATACAAGAATGGTAAATTAAATAATCTATATATTAATACGTGAAGCAAAATCTTTGTACCCCTTTTTGACCGATTTCCCCTGAACGGGTGAACTTAAAATTTGGCATAGTTAAAGTTTATATGGCGGAGAAGTGCAGAAACCTGTTAATTTTGTATAAAATGCATTAGAAGTACATAAAATTAATTAAAATATGCACTACTCACACTAATGCTTTAATTTTACACAACATATATACACATGTTAATAAAAAAGACATTTTGACAGCCGTCAATAAATACGAACTTCAAAAAATGTCGTGAAGGAGGTTGCTATGCTCTAATGTATGTATTTTTTAACTTTTACGTTCCAATTACCACTTTTCATTCTACATTCAACAATGATATAATAAAATATAATTATTATTGTAATGTTTATTATTTTTTATGATGAACTCACTTTCAATGATGATTTAATAAAAAAAAATGAGCCAAATAATACATTGTATAATCAAAATAGGATTTTTTTTTCACAAAAGTAATCCATGACTTAGACCTTCGCGGTTACAATGTTGCAATTCAACCTCATGTAGCAACAAAAAAAAAATATTTTCAAGAGCTAAAGGTAGTATTAAAAACATCTTTGTCTTGGATTCACCAATTGATTGTACTGTGGATCCATTACTTTTCCAAACGATGACACTGGGCATATCACTATTTTTCATAATGAACAGATCACATTTAATTAAATATCACCCAGAAATACCACCTACCCATGGTGTCGTGTAAAATTAATTGAAAATTGTGTCATGAGTTGCCACAAATTTCTTTATTTTCGTAAATTTATGTTTGCTTAAAATTTGAGAGCTTTACCGCGTGGTGTTTTGTTTCAAATTTATAATTAATTTCAATTTTCATTTACACATAGATTTTTTTAAATGTTTATATAATTAAAGATCATGGCAAATAACTGAGTAGCCATGATGAAAACCTTTGATTATAGAAGTATACGCTTTGACAAAAGAACCCTAATAAAGTTCAAACTTTAAAACATCAACTCACTATGGTCGAATGTCGACCACTGGGCGCCCACTAGTAATGTTTATTATATCAAACTAATAGAAGATTTTAATTATAAAAGATTGATCGTACTAAGACTATAACAGTAATGTAAATTTAACTTGTTTTTGCCTTTGGTGTTTTTCGCATGGTCGGGTTACAGTTTTTAATTTTTTTTTAATCTCCAGGTGACAACGCCCGACTACGGAATTTGAATTGAAATGTAATGTTATTATTACATATATTTTTTGTTATTATTATTTAATTTTTTTACGAAATAATTAATATCAAATACAATAACCTATAAAATCAAGGAGGGTTCATCGGTTAAGAATATTTTACAGTAAAGTTTATCGTATATCTTATTTTACGACGTCGACCTACCTCCACACCAACCCCCGCAATTCGACAACCCCTGGCATTTAAAAACAGTACCACCGCTAATATTTCTTCAAGTTTGATGGTAATGACATTTTCATGTCTCCTATTAGTCGCTACTGATATTCAAGATTGGTATTTTTGCAATAAGTCTACCTTAGAGAGCCCGTTGAATTATTATTATTATTATTTTGTGCCACTATATGGTCATAATATGCATGATTTTTCTTTTAACACTTATTTAATCGTGAACCTTAGGCTTTCGTAACTTTTTATATAAAAATGAGCCCAGTGTGTATCCCAAAATAAGAATGTGTACTGTGAGTAGTAGCGCATGGTAATTATTAATCTGCGCATATCCAGATGCAGAAAGGTTTTAAGCCAACACGACTGCGATCACTGTCAATGGATTGTAGACTGTTGTTTTTGGATTATTCTGTGCTTACATATTTGAAAAACGATAACGGATTCGTCCATAGCATGTTTAGATACCTCGTCGATTGATGTAGGTTCGAATCCTTGTGACTCAGTTGGAATTTTCAGTGGGAATATCATGAAGAAACTATAGAATGACGTTTTCTAAGTCCGTCTGAGTAAGCACTACCCTCCAGTTGACAATTTGTCACCAAGGATCTGGGCACAAGTACTCCTCCAGCTTTAGTGTGTTTACCCTCTTAGAACATATTGACATTTAATATTGGGTAAAATTGTGGTCAAATGTTATAGAGTCTAAAGAAAACATATAGAAAAATTATGGGAAAGCGTAATATTTAACGAAAAAACTAAATTTATAACATGTCTGTAACACACATCTCATCCCTTTGGCGTCCTAGAATTTCATTCAACTAAAAGCAGTATGTGAAATTACATACTTACCGAGAGGGCGGGTTCAACGACCCTTGTATCCTTTTGGGAGCTGTAATGAGGACCTTCCTGTTAGAAGGGTTAGTGTTAGTAGTTTGCGCTACAATTTTGCGTAATAAAAGGAAAAGTTATCTGAATTGTAGATTACATGATTATACTATATATTTTATGTATTTTATAGGGCATTAACGCGTTTAAAGTTCACACATATATGAATATTACTAACCGTTTACATTTTTTCATGGTTCCTAGATAGTTTATAATTCTTTGATTCTATCAATTGCCGCACAGCATGACTTCCCGTGAACAGAATTCTATTAAAATCGGGTGCAAATGGTATATATCATTTTATATTTTTTACTTTTATATGATCTGTAAACTGGAACAAAAGAGGTTTAATTAAATATAAAAACTTTTTCAAAATATCAAATAATTTTTGTTTTTTTTTTTATATCAAAGGAGGCAAACGAACTGGTGGGTCACGTGATGTTAAGTGATAACCACCGTCCATAGACACTAGCGACATCAGGGACGTCGCAAGTGCGTTGCCAGCCTGTATATGGGAGAAGGGGTGGGGAAGGAAAGAGGAAGGGACATGGGCCTCCGGCTCTCTCACTGACCGAAAGAAACACAACAATGCAAGCACAGTTATTTCACGTCGGTTATCTATGAGAGGGGTGGTACTACCCCGAAGAGCCGACCCATTCATGCTGAAACCAGAAATAGCTTCAGCGGGGCTCTACCACCTACAAAACGACAATACAACTATTTCGAAGTTATATACTTTAAAAACAGTAGAGCAGAAGTCCCAACATTTTTGGTCTCTAGACCACTTTTGTGTAGACTCCTGCTATTGACATTCCGTTTTTTTTTTGTTTATATCTCGACTTATTTTTTTTAATGATGATTTTATCATTTATGTATAGATATATTCTATTTGTATAATTAAAATACAGTTCCTTTGGGGCTCGATAACGTAAAACTATCGAGTCTTCAGCAGTTTTCTAATGCCCTGCGAAACGAATATTAGTATAGATAATAGAATGCAACAAAGCAACTGTCTTACAGGCTGATTATTATTAAAAAAATCTAAACAAAACACCGTTTTATTTTAACGCATCCTAACTCAATACACATACATGTACTTAAGCTTTTCTCGATGCGAACAATCGTATGCAAAATATTCATTTTTCTGATATTATGTGCAGAATAAATTAAATCGTGAATAACAGAGATACGATGCCTATTCTAGTAAATATAACTAAGTCAGTGTCTTTGACGTATAAGTTCTTTAACAATTCCAACATAATCCGATTTACATATGCAAATTGATTTTTAAAAATCTTTGTTCGCATGCATTTTGCATTCTCAATAACGGTTTTAATTTACATCTCTGCAGTGCTTCCATAAATTTAATATAGGGGTCATCACATCTGGAAATGTAGACGGTCGCTTATGCAGCTACAGATAGTATAGGTCTTTGTTAGTAACTGTAAAAGTAATTACGAACAATCCGGTTTTTAACCTTATGATTGATAAAAGACCATCCATAAATTACGCAACATAGATGTCAAGATTTTGTAACCATCCTTTATCCGTTTTAGAAATGGTCATATTTTTGTGATCTTTCATGAATGTGACGTCATGTACTTTTCAATTTTAACGCTAAGAATTATTAAATTAAAACTCTAAAACAAAAATTACTTATAATGGCTGTTTTTAAAGTCAAGTCATAGAAACAACTGTAAATCATATACATTTACACAGTGTCATTTTTGTTACAATTCTGGTTGAAAGTTCTACTTCAGATTTATATTTCTTCACGTTATTTAACTTCAAATGACGTCACAAATCGTTTAACTCAGCATACCTCTGTTCTTTTGAAACGGCTTTCTTTGTTGACACCTTAACTTGTAAAGTATTTTATGGATGCTTCCTAACGGTTTTTATGGATCGAAAATCTTAATATAAACTCAAGTGTCAAATGTATTGTGTTTTTAATATAAAATATTGCATCTTATTAAAGTACTATATTACATTTTCATCCAAGTGAACTATGTGCTCTTTTCTATGTTGGATATTATGTTTAAGTCGAATATTTATATGACTGAAGATTTCTACTAACACCGTTGTAAGTAATTGCATTATTTATCCATATATTAAAATTAGTAGTAATAATAAGTTTAATTTATTTTTTAATCTGTTTATTATTTTTTTTATTGATGTTGTGCTATTCTGTATACAAATAGTCAGGGGTACAGAAGGTGACTAAAGGTAACTTTCATCCAAGTAAAGAAGCTGTTTACTTTATCTGTGTTATTATGAGAAAGTTAAATACGTATTGAATACTTCATTTAAAAAGGTTTCGTACTAAATGCACCGCGCTCGCCCGAGGCGAGTTTGCGTTATCCTTTTTTCGCAAGTCTAACCTAACCTAACCAAAGCGAGACAAAAGAGCAAGATGGTGGACATTCAGCGAGCGCGGTGCATTTAAAATGTAACCTTTTAAAAGCAAGTATTCAGTACGTATTCAACTTTTTAATAATAACACTGTTTAGGTTTAGTTTTTGACAAAAATCTCATCTGGTATTAGTTGGTAATGTGGGCTGAAATGGGAAACAAGCTAAACCTAGCGACGACTGACTCTCAAGTGTAGGACCAACAGGTGTTCGACGATAAATTTCCAACTCGAGGGTGGTAGCTAGCTAGGCGGACTTAGAAAAAACACTACCACCATGAATGATATAGTTTCATTACCATGTCTTCCTTCACTGAAAGCTGCGACTCAGTTGCAAGTATTCGAACCAACGGTCATTGACGGTGTTTCCGGAAACGCTATCATATATGTGAACGATAGTGATGTCTGGAATTGACTCGTCTCTGTACATAAATTAAAAACGGTTGTGACATGTACTTAATATATTCTACATATTACATATATTTGTTAAAAATATAAACTAGATCGAGTTTCTTGCCAGTTCTTCTCGATAACTGAGTTGTTTGCCGAACCAGTGGCAGTTTTAACGTTCATAAGTCCTTCTTAGGGCCGAAATGGAATAAAGTGTTTTTGATTTTAATTTTGCTACCTACTAAACCAAAATAGGATAAATGTACATAAACGTGGGCGAATCTGCAGGCAAAAGTTAGTATCTGTATATTCATTGTTAGAATAGTATAAATCAAACAAGTATGTGATTACTGTCAAATGTTATTATGTCAGTTGGCGCCACTTTCTATGTAGTAGAATCATTTTGTCTTGGTCGCTTTACCATTCTCTATAGATCACATATAGACTACGTTCCACTAGAAGCTCACAACGCTCACGCTCACGACCGCGAGTTTTCCCGTTCCACTAGCTCGCGAGCGTTACGATCGTAAGAGCTAGTGGAACGCATTTGTGGGCGTTTTGAGCGTTCAGATAAATAATAAAAATGGCGATCTAGAAAAAATAAAACAAAAGCTTTGAGAGGTTAAGTTACAGTTTGTAAGTCTTAACAGTAAATTCATATAATTATTACATTCATTTAAGTATATTAAAGAAACAATGTATAATTCAATTTTTTTATTTTAATTATCATAAAAACATAAAAAATGACCTTATTGGTTAAATGAAAAATATTAAATTACCATGAAATTATTATAAACTAATGTCTAAATTGAATTTTAGAATTCACAACATTTTTCAAAAGAAGTAAAATTATCAAGACTTTATTAACATATTTCATTTACGTGTTTCAATACAATATGTTATTTAATATAAATATCCTATACCGTATCAAGTAATGACATTTTCACGGTCGCCATCTTTATTGAGAATCCCGCCAATTTTGTCAACGCTCACGTCAACCCACGTCCAGACATGGGGCGTCGTGAGCTTCGCGTGAGCGCATGTTATGACGTTTTTGCCACGACCGCAACGCTCGCGGTTGTCTAGTGGAACGGCGAAAAGGGCGTTGTGAGCGTTGTGAGCTTCTACTGGAACGCGCCCCTAAATGTCACCTCTGTGTTCACTACTTGTCACTACTTCACACTGTGTTATTGTGCTCGTATTAAATCTGTTTATTTTGCTACAATCGTGCGTTATTTTCCCAAACCCATCATCCACATTGTTAAAAAACGTGATGCCTCTTATTATAGTGGAATTTCGAACATTGGACGATCATTTGTGTATAGTAATGAAGTTAGTCAAATGCTTCCATGATATTCCACCAGCTATATTTAATAAATAGAGCGTTCTATTATCAGGCTTGTATCGATTAGAGAAATTAGAGCAGATCGCGTTCACACTTTTACCCTATAGAACAAAAAAAATAACTTCATTGGGAAATTTAATTAATGAAATATTTCAACAAAATTTTCTTATGCTCGCAAACAATGGCGCGAGTGTTATTTGTATGCGGAACGAGAGATCGCAGGACGCGGGTGTTCAAGATTTACGACTGTAAACGGACAGTCCCGGACAGCGGACACCGCCGGACAAGTCCCGTAAGATTAATCGCGCTTCCTCGCACTATTCGGACAATGTTGATTTTTAATCCCGCAAAAATGTCGGAAACGCGCGTTCGAAATTCAAATTTGGATTTGTTTTTCACTCGAATCTACATATGGCGGGTAATGCTTTTACTGTATGTATTTTTATTCTATGTCTATACGTCTATGTATATATCTAACTAGCTGTTGCTCGCGGCTCCGCACGCGTTTTTTTTTTAATATATTAAATAAATGTAAAATTTTGATCACATATCTAGTGTAAATTACAATAATACTCTTTCAAAAATATTTGTAAGTATCACACGCACATCATCTACTGTAACAGGTAACATGTACTTGTACATTATATATGTGAATACGAATAGTAAATCGAATGGGAAGAGATTTATCATCAGCCACATAACTGGAACTTTAAACTGCTATATATGACCCTTAGTGCCCACTTACACTATATAAGAAAGTAATGAAAATATTAAGCTATACATCTTCGAACAATATGTGTTAAATCTTTTATTATATAGATATAACATGTCCATAGTGTCGATATAATTAAGTTATTATCATACCTTGCTATAATTTAAATCACATATAAACATATGACTTTCAATTACAACAGCGATACCCTTGGTGTTACAGTTGTTCATAGGCGACGTTAACCACTTACCCTCAGGTGGGCCGTCAGCCTGTTTGCTGCCTTTTGGTATAAAAAAATTTTGGAGTCCAGTACAGCTCGTGTATGTTTACAGTAAACAACATATTTTTGATTAATTTCACATGGACGAAGGCACGGATAACAGCTTATCACTACATAGTGTAAGAAAAAGTCCTGTTCCACGTCTGTCTATATGTCTGTTCGCGATAAGATCAAAAACTACAGAACGCATCTTCATGCCGTTTTCACCAATATATAAAATGATTATTGGGCAAGGTATAGGTATAGTTTGTCTTATTATCAGGGCGGGCAACGTCTGCTGAACCCGCTAGCTTAAAATAAAACAGCTAATTAGTTACTTATTTGTCCATAAAATTCCCGTTCAAATATTACTTGTAGTCCGGTGAAGCTATTAAGACCTTGCTAGATCAATAGCGTAGTCATTTCTAATAAAAAAAAAAAACCGTTCAAATAGGTCCAGCCGTTTCGGAGATTACCCGTAACAAATAAATAAAAAAAACAGACATATCCACAGAAATAAAAAAAATGTTGATATTTGTAGCATCACGGATATTTTTAATATAAAATACACTCACTTTACTTTTATTATACGTAATATATCACAAATCAAAAATTGGGTACAAAACTAACGTAGAATAAAGTTTTTGAGGAGTTTTTGGCGGGATTTTAGTCTGTCATGTAGTGGATTTTATATTTTATTCATAATCTTGTCTTACTTATCTGTATATTGTGTTAAATTGGTAGAGTTTTATGTAATATGATTCGTTTATTGTGCATAAATGAAAATAAAGATAAATAATACCGCGAAGCATGAATTCTGTTGTCTTGAAAATTAAGAAGATAAAAATTTACGAAATATTACATAGAGGATTTGGCGCTTATACCTTTACATTATCTTGGATATAGAAAAAGTACCTATATTAACTACTTCAGAATTGGCAGTATGGATTAATTCCTTTGACTATCTTATTGGATGGATATTATTACTATTAAACTTTTTGAATAGCGACACAAAATAAACTTTAGAAATGTTTGCGATATAAACGTACCACGTATAATTAAAAATTGGAAACAAAAATAACGTAGAATTAACTGTTTTAATAGGAACACAAAATAAACCATGAAAATATTTGCGAGAGATTGTTATCGCGTTACCATGGCAACGCATATAGTACTGACATTAACACGCATCGAAAGCTTCCAAAATAGCCCGATTTTGAGACATTCTTCATTAGTGCTCAGCTCCTATTGGTTTAAACGTTATGATATGTAGCCTATAGCCATCCTCGATAAATGAACTATCTAACACTAAAAGAAACTTTCAAATCAGATCTGTAGTTCTTGAGATTATCGCGTTCAACCAAACAAACAAACTCTTTAGCTTTATATATTAGTATATAGAAGTATAGATTTGGTTCGTTATAGATATTAGCTTCAGGTAAGAGTTTTTGGTTTATTCAGGCATCATTTAAATTTTATTCATAATCTTACGTTATTTAACTCCATATTTTATGATATTGATGGTGTTTTACGTAATATAGATCGATTACTGTGCACAAGTGACGTGGATGGGAAATAATACCATGGAGCTTAAATTCTGAGATGCTAGAAGAATTCAATTAAAAGTTAGAACGAGGAGCCACTATCTTGTTAGAACCTTGACATTATCGCAACATATTTGTAATATATTATAACTTACTCGACAATGGCAGTAATCATCTGGAAGGTTTGTTAGAAAGATAAAATGCAGGCATTCGTTTGTAGAATATCTATCATAACACTACGACTTTAAGAACAAAGGCAATAATCATAGATATTGTAAGAGAGAGTTTACTTGAATCGAGTAGAGAATTTATAAGACGCGCGGGCCAGATGTATAGCGTTCATCGAAAGCCACGAGACACAGCTAGTTCAACAATAAATCAACAAAAATCCAATGACTCTCAAGAGAGTCCGCAGTCACGAAACCCCATTGCGATAGTAATATTAATCCATTACGTATTTACACAAAACAACGTAACCGATGCTATAAATATTATGCTAAATGATTTCTGTCGTGACACGGCGCAGTAAAGTTCCCATTCACCGGAACAAAACACAAACGATTTATGAAAATTAGTAAATTCATTACAAAAGACTACTACATAAATGTTACAAATTATTCAGCACTAACTGGTCGCCGCGACTTCGCTCTTGTGTAGGTATATTGTTCCATAAGTGGATTTTATGTGTAGTCCCGTGAAGACGTAAAGGCCTTGCAAGGCCAATAGCGTAGTCAGTTCGAGAAAAAAAAGATTTTATGTCCATTAAGTGTCGGTTCTGTTGAAGTGAAACGGCGTGAATTGGATTTTATCAGATGAAAACTTGTAACGAGAAAGAGATAGCTATAAATTTATATATAGATTTTAAGATGCGAGCGAGAGAGAGATCCTGATTTTATTAGAGATTGAATTGCATTACTTACCAACTCTTTTCTCGTGCTTAACTCGAGCCGTTATTAAAATATACAATAACTTTTGATAGACTGGACTGATTTTTAACCAACTTCGAAAAAGGAGGAGGTTCGATGTTCGGTTGTTTTTTTTATGTATCTTAATCGATATCTTGGCAATTGTGAACCGATTTTAATGATTCTTTTTTTATTTGAATTGGCTATACTCAAAGGTCCCATATAAATTTGAAAAAAATATTCAACCCCTAAGGGGTTGAAATATCGTTTATATGATATCATTTCACCCACTTCGTGTCTACGTGTTTTCGTATACTAGGAACAGATTTCAATAATTTTATTCGAATTACCGATACTTGGGGATGATGTTCTTCAAATTGAAAAAATGTTCCAACCATAAGTGGAGAAAATAAAGGAATGAATAAATGAACTTCCCATAAGTTGATTTTAATAAAAGTTTGGCACATCCTGTCGTAGTAATGAGAATACGATATAATCAATTCTGATTTGATTATGGAAATGGAGAAATTGGAACGGAACTCATCAGCGCCTTGCAGCAGCTATCTTGTGTTTGGGTACGTATGACTTGTTTTGACGAGGACTTACATGTGAGGTTTTGACTATTGAGGCAATTACCGTGTAGCAGACATTCAGAAAGACGAGGTTTTGAAATTCGTTCACAATCAACCTAATTTGACCAGTTGGATCTAGTACGGTGTAATATCATATTTGTTTGTCAAGTAATGAACTTACTTATACTACTAACTTACTTATAATAGTATACTTATTGTTCATATCTCTCGGATTTATTATAAACATTACAGGGCACCTACAGGTATACAGGTAGCCGCTTATATTATATAGGTAGTGTAGGTAGCTAGCTTAGCTACTAGAAGTCTAATTACGATGACTATGAACGAATTTCAGACCTTCACCTTTATTTGTTGCCTATTTCACATAACATACAAAATTTATCAAAAAGGCCGCAACCATGAGCAAAGTAAGAGCGTAAGCGTTGCGGAAGGATTAATATATTATGATTCTTAAAACCACCAAACGTTACTTATTTTACAATCAGTTAAAACCATATCAAATATATTTATATAATCTAAGAATGGAAAAATAAATCCATTTTACAAAAAAAATTGTACCGACTTCAATATGAAAAACTTAGACAGCACTGAAAAGTGAAAAATAAATGTATTATTAAATTAACCAAATTAAATAAAAAATATGAATATTTGCGCTACCTAGAGATATATTGGAAGTCGGTGCCAACCGAAATTTCAAATTTGTTACAGGTAGAAAAGTATTAGGTATAATAAGAATATGCATCACGAGACGTGAGAGTGGACGTAAACTTTGTACCTATGTAGACGATATGAATTTTCGGTTGGCACCGACTCACAATATATCTGTAGGTAGCGCAAATATTCATATTTTTTATTTAATTTAGTTAATTTAATAATACATTTATTTTTCACTTTTCAGTGCTTTATAAGTTTTTCATATTGAAGTCGGTTCAATTTTTATTTTGGAAGAAGCAGGAAGGTCTGCTTACGAATTTGCTCTCACCTATGGATTCACACAATTGGTACAAACTCCAAAAAGAATACCAGATAATGTGGACCATACCAGCTCTTTACTAGATCTTCTGCTAACAACACGTCCGGATGAGTATTCTATCACTGTGGATGCGCCCCTTGGCTCTTCTGACCACTGTCTAGTTCGGACTCGTGCGCCATGCGCGCGGCCTGATCACCCCAGGCCGGCTAGTTCGCGTTGCATATGGCAGTACAAATCTGCAGATTGGGACGGCTTGCGGGAATTCTACGCATCGTACCCGTGGAAGCAGCTCTGCTTCACATCAAAAGATCCTGACTCTTGTGCAGCTGCTATCAGTGAGACAATCTTAGTCGGTATGAAAAACTACATTCCCAACTCACTAGTAGCTGCTGGAGTAAAAAAATGACCGTGGTTTAATCGGATTTGCAAGAAAGCCAGTAAGCTGAAACAAGCGGCTTACAAGGCTTGGACTACGGCTCGAACCAATCGGGACTCGAACACATCTGATGTGAAACGTAAGCTAAATGCTGCTTCAAGGTTTAATAAAAGACAAATATCTAGAGCAAAATTCGACTACATTAGCAGAATTGGCGCAAAGCTGGCAAATTACCCTTCTGGGAGTCGTGCCTTTTGGTCGCTCGCCAAAGCAGCTGAGGGGAACTTTTGTCAGTCGTCTTTACCGCCATTGCGAAATGCTGATGGTAACTTGGCCCACAGCGCTAAAGAGAAAGCCGATATACTAGGTACTCTCTTTGCCTCGAACTCGACTATGAACATCGATAGAAGTATCGTACCGCCTACCCTCTCGCAGTGCAAACACTCCATGCCGGAAATTTATATCAGACAAAGAGATGTCCGGAGAGAGTTATTCTGTCTAGATGTTCATAAATCGAGTGGACCAGACGGCATTTCAGCAGTGGTGCTCAAACAGTGTGCTCCGGAGTTATGTCCGGTGTTGACACGCTTATACGAACTCTCATATCGCAGTGGATATGTTCCATCTTCCTGAAAGACAGCTTACGTACACCCTGTGCCTAAAAAAGGCGATAGATCAGATCCATCGAATTACAGGCCTATCGCTATAACCTCCCTGCTCTCTAAGGTATTGGAGCGCATCATCAATACGAAGCTCCTGAGATACCTAGAAGCATGCGATCTAATCAGTGATCGTCAATACGGTTTTCGCCACGGACGCTCGACTGGCGATCTTCTAGTGTATCTCACACACCGATGGGCTTCAGCCATTGAGAGTCATGGTGAGGCTTTGGCAGTTACTCTCGATATAGCGAAGGCGTTCGATCGGGTCTGGCATGGGGCCTTCTATCAAAGCTGCCTTCTTACGGATTGCCCGAGGGCTTGTGTAGATGGATTGCCAGTTTTCTGTTCGGCAGACGTATAAAAGCAGTTGTAGATGGTAGCTGCTCCGAAAGCATGGACATAAATGCTGGCATCCCGCAAGGCTCCGTACTATCTCCAACATTATTTCTGCTGCATATCAATGATATGCTATCTATTGATGCCATTTCGAGAGAAAAAAAGAAAAAACCTACACGTAAACTGTTTTGTCAATTTTTGATCAATATTGTGACAATAATTCAATTCATAAAAGTATGCAATTTTCCATCAATGGTTATGACGTTATCACGTAAAATTATCGTAAATCGAATTTACAGACAACCAATTTTTTTGTCGAAAAAACAAAAGACTTCATAACTTGCAAATAATACGCAAAACGAAATAGAATTTCGAACGCAGACAAAAGAATCGTGAAAAAATGTAACAATTGTTTTTACTGACAATGTTCCCTTACATCCAGCGGTACGCGTGATTCGAATATATTTAACTACGCTAACATCGACATCTAAAATGTTATTTCACTTTGTTCAAATAAACTTTTTATAAATTTCTATATTGCGATGTATTTATAACGTATATTTTCATTTTTTCACCACAATCAATAATACGCTCATAATATTGACAATTCTATACTAATGACTTGCTTCTACTGACACGATCTAAATGATTATTACGTTTGACCAATTTTATGAATACCTGATTGCTATTGGCTATTTAATCCGATATGCTGCCATAAAATTTAATGACTTCTTCTGAACACAACGATGACAGTCTTTCCGTACTATACATTTAATTCGGAATGACGATTTCCATAAAGATTTGCAGATTTCTTCGATTCGAGCCTACATCAAGTCAAATAACGGAAGCAAACGATTTGTACTCTTCCGACTCTTTCAATAGAGCGTGCTTTCCCCCACGCACGCGTAGTCACCTATCTAGACGCCATGTTGGGCGGTCAACTTCGTTCCTGGACACCCACCGTGGTCCCTTTCGGCACCTTCTCAAACCTAGGTTCGATCCCTCCGAGCGAAGCCCTTGAGCGTGCTGCAAGCGTGATACAATGACTTTGCATTCACTGGTTCATTGCATACACTATAATACACCAGACATACTTCATACGGTACGTTTCAGAGAAGCCTTTGAAATACCTCTTTCTGCGACTGCAACTCGCGTAAAAATCATAATTGAATTATTCAAATAAACATTATAATATTGACACAACTGATAGGAGAAATAAAATGCAGCGTAAAAATAATGAATTTAAAAATATTCCGTGTTTAAAAATAAAACAATAAATATAGTAATCAACTCGAGAAAGACATGTTAAAAGTAGTTTAGAACATTTTAAATCCCAGAAGGCGATAACTAAAACATTATCTAATGAACTGTTAGACATATAAATACAGACATAGCAAACATGAAAGTTCCTATTCATTCAATTAGCGTAACTAAGCAACTGCCACTTCTTGTTGGAGTTAATTTGTTTTAGTTTATCTTAGACTGAAGTTTCGCTGTCTCATTGGTCTGACTTATAGACGCCTAACAATATTTCTCTTTCTAAATGTTTACGGAAAAAGAGAATAGAATAAAGTTGTTTAAACAATATAGATAACCTTACATCAGTAGAACATTGTCTGTTAAAATAATTATAATACTGTCGTATATTGAGGGTAGATAAACAGTACAGAGTACAACTCACACAGAGTTATAAAACGAATACAGTGGCATCTATTGGTAAAGTAAAGTATTGTCTAGATATTAATAGATAAACATAACATAAAACAGAGTTCCATTTATTCCTTTGCTTGTCAATCAATTTTCTTTTTTTTGCGTGACTGGGTGTTTATGAGTTTATATGATTTTTTTCTACAGCCTCGAAGTGTTGAAACCTTTATTAATAAGGCACAATGCATCATATTCACTATCTTTAGATCAATAAATATTTTTTGTAACATCCTCAATAGGTATAGTTATAGCAGTCATAAAAAAAAGATCAAAGAGAATTGCAAATATTAATCTCTATATATTAAAAGCTTTGTAATTCATATTATGGTCACATTTCGACGACCATTAGTAATAATAAACAATGAATCCTTAAATATGTTTTATGGTCACAAAACTCAACAGTTATAATTCTCATCATATTAAATACTGCATTGTCGTGAGGCCTTCTAAAAGACCACCTGGCTAGTTACTAACCTCAAGATGAAGAACTGACGCCAAACATCTGTTAGGTAACTCAAAACTAAAATATTACATCTGAATTCATGTATTTTTGGGGAACTCGGATAGAAATGCCCTA
>JACEII010000067.1:210986-262615 GCA_014332785.1 Antheraea mylitta | reverse complement strand
TTTTACTGCGACTTCCTGGAATATAGAGGGTGTGTTTCGTTATTACGTTTTCCGACACAGACCATTTGAAAGGTTTCATGTAATATTCTTACTATGATAATTAATTTTAGAACAAGTGTACAAAGGCAACAGTAAAACGGGTGTATGTTGAATCGAATTATTTAAACAAATAGATAACATTGAAATGTTTGTTTATAATGTTAAAATAACATCTTTTTAGTTAAAGATTATGAAATTATTTACGTCATTTATTATTTAAAAAAAATGTTGTCTGTATGTTCGTTTCTTCCGGCTAATTATTATTCATCATTAAGTAATATAACATAGCTTTTACTATTTCTGACTGGCTATCTACCACTCTCAAATGTGTTCGTGTATTCCGGTAGCTGCATTTAAGAGCCAAACGTCTCTAAGATTAGCGTGTTTACCATTTAAAAAAAATGAAAAATATGACTCAATTTTGACAAAACTATCACTCAAAGATAGCTGATATTATAGGGAGTAACTAAGTCTAATCTTATTTTATAAACATAAATATAGTTCCGCGTATATATCTAATACCTTTAAACGAGCAATTCTTGTATATTTTTATATTTGGATATATTCAGGATCTTGAAAACGGCGTCATCTATTTCCTCGAAACTTAGTAGGTAGGTAGTTTCGGGGACGAAAAATCGATCTAGCTAGATTTCATTCATAGAAAACTTTTTTAATTGAGTTTTCAGGCAATGTAACAATATAGCTAGAATATACCGGTATATTTCGCCACCCCTCTGAAAACAAAAATAGCTCAGATGGAAATCGGTTTCTTCGAAAATCCGTGTAACACTAGTTGAAACCCAAGTGACAGCAGAACAGGTATATGTTTTAATATTTTTTTTTGTCAAAAAAATGTTAATTTTATAAGGCAAACCTTACAGTTTATTTTAGTTTAAAAATGTTTTTTAAAGAACCGAGCTCGGCTCGGTCGCCCAGGTACTATTACTTTATCAAGATACGTATCCAAACAAAGTCGCGGGCGGACGCAAATAAATATGTGTTGGTTTTATTTGCACGTGGTTCGCTCCTCTAAGGAATAAAATTATAAATAAGGAATGTTACCAGCTATTAAGTTACTCGTAACTAGCTTTAAAATTACCTATAACCAGCCACTATTTAAGTATCGTCATTTAAAAATGTCATGATACCTAAGCGTGCTTATTGACTGGGTATTCAAAGACTGAGTGACTGAAATACGGGTCTATAAACATCAACTATTTAACAAGAACTACCTGTGCTCGCAACTATGTCCGCACCATCTGTTGCCATATTAATTAATTACTGAGCATAATTTCTATTGTAATTTCTTGTGTGAAAATAATATATAAAACATTTTTACTTCGTTCATTGTGTCCTAGATATCATTTACACATTATATTATTTAATATAATTGTTTTTGTATGAGATTAAAATTCATTTACTTATCTACTATTCTCTCATAATTAACTCGAGCTGTCATTCAAATTACAATAACTTTTGATAGAGTAGACCGGTTTTTAATGAAACAAATACTAAATGTTACCCTAGAATATGCTTTATGTGTCCTTTGGGTTTTATTGTAAACGCAATACTTAAGCACTGATGCGTGGTCATACAAACAGACAGACACATCTCTAAAAATGATTGACCTTTCATTCCTTATTCCTAACCGCATACAACAATTTTTTTACGAAATTTTAAAAAGTAAAGTTATAAATACATTCTTATTATAAATATAGAAGATATAAAGAAGTCAATTTTGCCTGGTCATCAAAAACTTCAGTCGATAACTATAGCCTATGCGTTAATGCGTGTGCATACGATATGCCAGATAATAGGAGACAATAAATTAATTTACATTGAGCCTCCACGGTGAAATATGGTCTGTAATTTTCTCTATATATTAAAACGAATACCTATCCGAAGTAGTTTCATGCTGAAGATAATAATACAAAGATTTTGTTTCGAAGATCTTTAATAGACTTAATGAATTGATTTTACTGTAATTATCAATGTAAAACTATGAAATTCTTAGAAAATTCATTAATAATATTGACTTTCTTCAAATAAAGAAAATTAACAAAATATAGAAGCTTGAAATTACACTCTGACGTCTATTCCGTTTTGTGTTTGAAAATACCATGTTGATCTACATCGGTGCGAATTCTATAACAAGCTGGAAGTTTTGATAAAGAAAAACACCATAAATAAACTATATTATAATGGTAGACTGTCATCTAAGGCTTATATATGAATATATGAATTGAAGATGGATTACTCGATAGCGTTTTCGGACACCGCGTCGTTATGGATATAGATTCAAATCCTAACAACTAACTCACTCATCTCTACCTTGTCCCCGACGTGCCTAATGAAAAGTCGGGTACCGCGTAGTAATATATATTTTATCTTCAGAGTTAATTCTTGTACTAAAAAAAACACTTGTGATATGTGGGTTTTAACAGAAAATCAGCGGTCAGTGCATTACGTATCACATTAACAAGTTCTTTCTTTCACCTTTTTTCTATGTATGCACTAAATATTTCGAAAAGTAGGATAATAGAAAAACAAAGGATCCTACAGCGATTGTAATTTCAACAACATTTGTTCAAAGTAAAAGTGTGTACAAATTTTATAACAAGTTTCGTAAAAGCTTAATACTTATTTTCACTTAGTTAACTTGTAATGGTAGTAAAACAAAATGGGAGCACTGTTTCTGATGGTAAGCACACTACAATAGAAGAATAACGGCGACCTTCACGAGATTGACATTTCATTGCCGCCAACGATGGTATTGTATGATTCCGATACAGAATAACCCAAAAGAAAGTCAATGACTACATGCAGCAGTGATAGCAACCGAGTCAAGTATTTTATTATCTTACAAATACTTACGAATCCGTAAAAAATTTTAAAATCTGAAAAAAAAAAACAATTTAAAATCACTATCAACATTTACAAAATATTAAAGTGTAAAATGAAAACCAAATAAAGCTCTAATTCTCTGAATAAAATTCTCGGAAAATCGTAAACCTTAGGGAATGGATTTAAATACATTGTCAAAATAATTCCTAGAACTAAATAATTTAGTTTACAAATTTGTCGAAGTGTTAAAACAACAATATTATATTTACTTTAAGAAATTAACATAAAAGACGTTACTGCCATTATATCCAAGGGTTTTAATATTGATATAAACATAGCTGTATAAAATTATCAATTATAGTTCATTCTAAAACCAAATTACAAAATAGTACATTTTCATGCATTTCAAAGAAAATCCTACTCCATATAAATTCGTATTATGGCGAATATTTGTATTAAAATCAGCACCGTACAGCGTTATTTTGCAGGTGTGCAGATGTTATCATATATTCATGTGCAGTCTTCCCTTCGGACCTGTATATATTCAGCGCCTAATAGTATTAATCAAACGGGCAAACATAGTCAAGGAGCTAAATACTGTTACGAGAACTTTTGACACGGCTTTTAATTTTAAAAAAGCTTATAACGACCACTATCAAATACATTGAAAAATAGAAAAATATAAGTGCGTGTAACCGTCACACGCGATCGAAGTAAAACTTCTTTAGCCTTTTAAGGCATGGTGATTAAGTTACAAATAAACATGTCAATTTAAAAGACATTTGTTGATGATGTAACACTAATATACATTTATTATCGTCGACCACTATACATTTTAAAACAATAATTTAATTACTATCATACTCCAAAAATGATATGATTGGTTCATGATAACTGAAATGAGAAACATAAATTTTACGCAGCAAATTTTCTAAATTTCTTGAGAAAACTGCATCAATAGTCATGCCATATCTTGTTGTTGATTTAACTGGAGAATCATTTATCGTTAAATTTAGTTTAACACCTAAAAATCTAACCAATGCACCAGATGGCAGCACGATCGTGCGACTTATATACATAGTTAATTTCATTGTATGATTTTTAATATTATTAAATTTAATATTGTATTTTTTTTTCAAAAATTTTGGGTAGTTTTTTTTATTAACCTTTTATTGGCAAAATCAAAATATTTACAAACCGGGTGATACAGACACATGACACCACATTGCCGTAACGGACTGCCGTTGCATTGTCTTCCAGTTACCTTCTAGTCGCAATTAAAGAAGTTTTACTTCACTTATTGTCTAAAGTCACATAAACAGTAACTTAACTCTAAACTATTTGTTTGGCGTTTGCTAATTTCATTAAAATAATGAATTTATACATATTAACATTTGTTTTCTATATTTGCGTTTCAATAATGCCTTATTTAAATATTACTGACATTTAGAAAATATTCTGTGAATTTCATATAACAGTATCTATATTTGTAATAGGCAATTCTGAAAATACTCTATTTTATATAAAAACTAGCACACCCTCTAGACCAGTGTTTCCCAACTTAACTCTAATTACCCAGTTGATATTTGGGTAACGTCAAACGAATTTTTATCTGATGATTATTTACAGCATTTTTTCAAAGAAAGATACTTTGTTGAATTTGTCACCGATATCTAGCACTGCATTTAAATATCCCAAAGCGAAAGGGTTAAAGCCGTGTCGAATCCATTTTTAAATTACCCCTCTTAACTATCAAATTGGTCCCCAGTGGGATGTGGGCTCCAGGTTGGGAAACACTGCTCTAGAGAATCGTTGAAAGATGTCAAGTTATGGCCTGTTAAACCAACATCAAGTTTACCTGAAAAATAGATATAAACCTATATAAAAGAATATAAAAAAATACGTTTGATTTGAGTAGAAACCATACATCAATTATAATTTACTAACTAAAAACTATTGATAAGTGAACATTTATAATGTTAAAGAAAAAAATATAGACATGGCAACTCCGAGCCTATTTATTTTATGCATTCCGCCCGGGTGATTTTCGGGAGTAGTTAATTTACTGCCCATTATATTAATGCCAGCCGGCAGATGAATTCGGCTCCCTATCTTTTTTTTTGTATAAAAATTGAATTTCTTTTATCGAATTTGTCAACTTTATCTTCTGGATATAGAATCGCTTTATTAATATCGAAAGCTTTGCTGGTTCTTCTGTGGAATTAATGATTCGAATATTCGTGAAACAATCTGTATTTTTTGGACTGGAAGTAAATTTAAAAGGTTGTAAATGGAGAGATTATTTCTCACTGTTTTGAACAAATAAATCGTGGATACCACTAAATTACAAAGTTCGCTGTAATATAATATATGATTGTATTTTAAGCATTTTTTTTAATGTTATAAAAGGCATCATTTCTAAGACTTTGTATATGCTTGTTTAATCTCGAGAACCACTAAACTAATTTACATGAATCTTTAAAATTACAGCTGCGGAGTATATTTAACCAGATATAACGTAACAACTAAATTGATTTGACAAAAACTAGCCACCAGTACATTCTGTTCCATTTCTTACCCAAAAGCACCATAAAAAAACTCTATTTCTCCGGCATTATTAACGTCTTCAATAGAAGAAGAGATTGATATAAATATATTTATTGAAGTAATCAGTTTCTATAGAGCAAGATCGAGGTAGCGCGAGTCAATGGAAGAGTAAAAATATATATAAAACTTCTAAAGTGGCAGATAATACTCTTGTTTTATACAATTTTCTATGAACCAAGTTGTTTATGGCGCTGAACGACATTTTATCGCTTCTCGGCTGTAAGAAGCTTTACTGTTTTATGTCAAGTATATAAAATGCTCGTACTTCTAGAGCATTATGTCTTTATTAAATTCATTTTCTCAATACATACTGAATTCAGTAATATTGTATTCTTTAATTTGTCAAAACTGGACAGATTTTAATAACCTGGAGGAGTGACAGCAATACCTTGAGAATCACCTTGCACAACCAGGAGAACATAATCTAGGTTTAATTATCTCAAGAGTCTTCAATACTCGAAACTAGGAAAGCAAGCTTCTGTTATCCCATTACCCGTAGCCCAAATAAACATCTAATTTCTTTCCTGCGCACCTCTGCTCCTTTATGTGTCTCGTTCTCGCAGACTAGGCTATCCTATTCTAGCTTAATTCGGGTTTCGAGCACTCCGAGCTCCTAGTATCGCTTGCGACCTAGCGGCGTAAGGTTGTGTCGATTACTAACGAGTATGATAAACTCCGGGTCGGGTGTATATTTTTCGGGATATTTAATGATAAATTAAAATAACTCGGTTTTAAAAATCCGAGGGACATACTCAGTCCGTGCTTAATAGATCGTTATGTGAATGTGGAATTTTGTGTGTGATTTTAACCCGCTGATACGGTGAGTGCAATTTCAGGTGGACACATCTGAAAGATTGTCTTTTGTTATTTTTTTACGCTCTCACAACATAACATAATAATTGTTTTGTGTATAGCATTTTGTAAATTTGTCTAATATTATGTTCTACATAGTTAATACACAATTAGTTAGTTACATTTTTAAATCATGTATAATATGCTCGTGTGATTATACATTACTGTTATATTTTTAGATAAATATACAAGGAAATAAGTAAAGTAAAGTAAAGAAAAACATACTTCTAGAATATTTTTACTTTAGACATTATACAATATATGAGCATATAGTTAGAGGACAGTAAAATAGTATTTGATTTAGGTATAAGAAATATCCATTCAGGACTCAATTATAAGGTGTAATTATTAGATTTATAACCAGTATTTAGACCAAAATTTTATTAGATATAAGTACGTTATACCTGCATTGAGGATAATGAACAGTACCTACTTTTATCGACTTAGAAAATATTCCCTTTAAAACAGAACGTTTGAAAAATCCTTTCGTATAGAGAGTTATATTTTGTTTTGTTTCATTACCAGTTGAGTAGTCTTTCTTGTATTAAAATCAGTAATATATCAATGATGTTTGCAATTATTAATTACTTCAATATAGTTAATTATCTAAAACATCGTAACTGTTTGGTTTTTAGTTACTGATAAGTACAATAAATGAAACCTTGTATTTTCTAGTGAAATCCTTATATTTTATGATTATGCCAAAAATGATTTATCTGTTTTGCTTTTTTTCTGTAATATAATTAAATATAAAATGACTGTATTTTTTTTTTAAATTACATTCGTTCGGTATGACCTACTTACCTAGAAATAGGTGAAGATAAAATAGTTAAGTAAATACCCTTTTATTTGGAAAAGAGAATCTGTTAGCAGAATTAGAGTAATGACTGTGTAACACAATGAAACACTTTATATCCCACACATATATAGCATACATGCCTGTATTGACACTTGCAAATATGTTTATCACTAGCCTCTGCCCACGACTTCGTTCGCGTGGTATAGTTACTTTGGGTTAACGCTAACACGCAGACGAAGCTCTCAAGAGGAAAAATACCCCGATTTCTAAACATTTTTCACTGGTGCTCCACTCCTATTAACCTTAGCGTGATGATATGTATCCTATAACCATTCTCAATAAATGAGGTATATAACATTAAAAGATTTTTTCAAATGGGACCAGTAATTCCTGAGATTATCCCCTACAACGTCACAAACACACAACCTCACAAACTTTACCTCTTTATAATATTAGTATCGATAAAACAAATGATAAAAGTTATATAAATTCAGACACGCAACATCATGTATTAAAAGTTTTATTAAAATTTAAATCGAGAAAGTTTGTGAGAATCGTCGGATGTTTGTTACTTATTTTGGAAAATCCTATTGAACAAATTTTAATAAAATTTCACAATAATATAGCTTATACTAGATACAACGCGTTGCTGTGGCACAGTTATCACATGTTGAATTAAAATTATGATGAAGCCTTTACGTGGCACCAACTATGAGATATCTATAACAGTCGATCCTACAGTTTTCTGTCAATAAAATAATTAAAAGCGCCATCTGTTCGAGACAGACGAAACTAACTATTAATAACAATAATCAAGATTGACGAGTTTTTGGCGGGATTTTAGTCTGTCATTTAGTTAGTTATTAGTGGATTTTATATTTTATTCATAATCTTGTCATATTTGACTATATATTGTGTAAATTTGGTGGTGTTTTACGTAATATAGTTAGTTTATTATGCATAAGTGAAGTGAATGGAAAATAATAACACGGAGCATGAAATTCTGAGATGCCACAAAAACTCCCTGGAAGGTTCTAGCAAGGGATCCACCATCTTGTTAGAATATGGTTTCACACGATGCTTAATATTGGAATGATCACACGTAGTTTGTTATATTATTGATTACGTGACAATGGCAGTAATAATCGGAAAGATTGATTGCCAAATATAAAGTTTAAAAAAAATCAAAATTGACAGTCATTTAATTTGTAATTATTGAGGTCATTAATCGAAATGTAAATTCTCTTATCTCTCAAGATGGACTAAATTATAAATAATGTCAAGGTTTTATATAGATCGGCTGAGGAGTTTCGGAGTTTATCGTGAAGAAACATCATGTCACTGGATTTTTATATATTTAAGATATCTGAATAACACATAAGGTATAATTTTTAAATATACTAACTGCCTATGTCGGTTACGCACAATGTACTTACGAATAAAATGAGACAAAATCTTCCATTGAATATATCATCTACTGAAACAAAATTGTATCTAATAGAACGTCAATTTGTCAATATTTTAAAGAACTCCGTTCAGTAGTCTGCCTCACCTTATAGGTATGGATTTACTAACCAAATTTTTTCACCTTTCCCGTACGATTTAAGAATTAAGAAATACACCTGTCTTTGTACTATTTTAATTAAAACGCATAAATAAATAAACAGCCGCGTTTCATCTACCCATTTCCCACAATACGAAATTATTTATAACCTCAAACAGAACGTTATTTCAACTTTGTTAATATTTTAAAACTGCGATATCGCGAAAATTGTGAACGTAACAATAAACTTCCGGACGAGTTGAGCGACTCGAAAGAAAATTACCGCGGTAATAATTCAGTGAGTGCCGCCCCTAAATCATTGTGCTCCGGGAAACCCGATGGGAGATTGGTGTTTTTTCATTCAACTGCGAATTCTATTCCTTTGGTCCTAAATGACGTTTGTGAACATGTATCGTTTTTAAAACAAGCGAAATTCGATCTTAGCCTTTCCTGACAGCTTACGTTACTTTTCAAGATATTTAACTTTTGTACATTCAATACGTTAAGATTCGAAATAAAATGATTTAAAACTTAATGAACGACTAAATTTGAACTTCGTTCTCGGTGTATAAAATGTGAAAATCTTTAAAAAATTAAACATGTTATTTAAACGATTAAAATTAGATTTAAATTTATACATTTTGAAATGTAATGACTCGTGTATTGTCTAGTTTTTCCCGCTACTTCATCTTCTTTTAGTATATACAAAGTGAAAAGGAACGTATACCCAGGTTCTAGATAATCAGAGTACCTATAGACACAATTCCATTTTTTTATTTTATGGACTAAAATATGCTTATTGCCTCCCTGATCTAAGATTATATTACTAACTACATGACACCCGCGAATTCGTCTGCATTGTGTTTCGCATGCGCATCACACTGCTTGCTCCACTTCTCTACGCAAGAAAATATGCATCATTAACGTGTAGTATTTATGTCATCGTAGATTCTTAAAACTTGAAAAACTTTGTTTTAAATGTACATATCGTAATTTTTTTAGATCAAACAGGAAGGGTCTATGAAGTAAAACTTGGAAAAATAGTCGATATCTAGTAGTTTTTACGTAATACGCGCACAACGACATAGTTTTATCATTTATATAGATTAAGTTCATAATTGTGCAAATCTATTGAACGGTTCAAATATTTTGTTGTGTAAAATTAACAAACAGACTTACACAGCTAATTTTTCCTATATCATTTGTAAATTACAGTAATAATTGTTCTCTCCCGGATTCGAACTTACAATACTCAGCATCCTTGCTGCTTTCGATGTGGCTAAATAACCTAGAACGCTATTGGGGTATAGTCATGAATGGCTTGCAACGCTGTCACTGGCCAAACGAATGGTAACAATACAAGCACTGTTACTACACGTCTGTTTTTTGTGAGAGTGTACTACTACTCCGAGCGTGCCGACCCATTCGTGCTGAAACCAGTAATAGTTACAGTTTGATTATGCCACCAAAAACATATTTGTATAGGAAATGAAATTCTGAGAACATGTACCACCGCTGAGTTTGTAGCTTACGTCGCTGGTCTTCCTAATAGGACACTAGTCAACGCTGGCACTAGCTTTTATTACGGTTTTCTAGAGACTTTTAGCGGTTTTATAATTATTTTTTTATAATTAGAGCAGTTTGCGAGATTAAAACGTACGTTTCTTGATCACTATCAATCAGCAGCATTTTTGATCGTTAATGTGCGTTCAGATAACTTAGTGCATAGATACATTCTATTTAATTGATAAAACTAGTATAAAAAATATTTGTGCTAACATAAACTTAATACGGAAAATAACTAAGGAACAATATCAGTATTGCTAGGTGATTCCTGGGTGATAAAGAAAATAATGAAAAAAAAAAACAGACAGAATTCTTAACATTAATTCATCTCTAAAATGAAACTTCATGATTACGCACGCGTCAGTCAAGCGCGTGCGTCCAAAAAATATTGGATCGGTAAGTGCGTAATTTTGTATTCAACGTATTACCTATTCGATACGTTACCCAAAGAATTAATAACAAAAACGAGAACTAAAATATTACTAAATACCGTTTCTCATATGTGAAATATAGCTAATCTATACATTAATACGTGATGCGAAAACTTTGTACCCCTTTTTAAGCGATTTAAGTGTAGTTGGTAGAGTCACGCTTGTAGGTGGTAGAGCCACGTTGAAGCTATTATTGGTTTTAGCATGAATGGGTCGGCTCGTCCGGGGTAGCACCACCCACACACAGAAAAACGACGTGAAGTAACAGTGCTTGTTTTGTTGCGTTTCATTCGGTCAGTGAAAGCGCCGGAGACCCATTTCCCCTCCCCTCTCATCACCCTTCCCCTCTCCTCTAATCCTTCTCAATTTCCCCAAACACAGGCTGGCAACGCACTTGTAACTCCTCTGGGGCTGCTACGGCGGTGATCGCTTAACAACAGGTGACCCTCCTTATATGGAGGATATGTGCACAAAGTTTTTTTAAATATAAAATGCATTGAAAACACATTAAATTAATTCAAATAAACTTACACAGACTATTGATTGAATGACACACGACGTATAAATGAAAAATACGTTTTGTTATGTACATTTAGAATATACATTAATAAGTACTTAAACATCGATAACAAACCGCTGAAATAATAATTATTATTCTCTTTGGTCTTATTGTGTGTCAAAATAAATTATGAACGAATCTCGACCACTAGGTGACCACTAGTACCTATATATAATTGTATGATGATGGTAGTCTTTCTTCGTTTATGTATAACGACCATTCTTATAGGTTATTGCTCCAATAGCAATTATTATACAAATTGTAAGGCAGAAAGTTTTTATAGGAAAAACGATGACAGTGCCGGCGAGCCGTTTGGAGGCTCCAGTGTCGGGATTCAAGAACAAGAAAAATTAAACGCAAGTGCAACCGCGGAACATAGCTAGTAGTAATATAAAACACCTAGAATAAGAGGCATTAAAGTCTAGAGGTAACCTTTAGTTTAAATTCCTTAATTATGACCTACATTTCAAACAATCGCTGTGCCTAATTTCATTTGTGAGAGTCGTAAAAAATAAAACGAAAACTTTTATACTTCGCTCTCCTACGTCATGGTAACATCTGTCCGCTGGAAAAAAAATTGAAAAGATTAAGTAATTTTACATTTGTCACGGACTTAGTATTATGTACCTTACCTAAATCGTGGTACGGTTTAAATTCAAATGCACACCTGTCGTAGTGAATCGCTAAATCTGACGCGCGACTACAGCGTAGATGGAGACAAGTTGAGGCTTTCTCTCCAGAGGTTTTATGCCCGTCACGCTCCGAGTCAGTCATAAAGCGCTTTACGTCGAAAATTGAAAGTGACTTTAGCTGTAAAACGTACACGGTGGATGCATAAAGCGCTGAAAGAAAATATAAATTTCGGGTTTGAACGCTTATAGCGCTTTTATGTGTCTTTTTTTCTTATCTCAGACGTAATAGAACAGCGGTTAAGAGGTAGCTTTGGAGTTTACTGTTAATTAAATCTTCCAGCTCATCAATATCTCAATATTTAAAAAATACATATGAATTAGGAACGTGCCTAGTAGTACTTAGGGTTCAAAATGGAGTTAACAACATTTTCAGTACAATAAATAATGGCGTATGTAATATTCAGCGTCCATGTTCCTCTTCTTTATCACTAGGTACTTCTTGATCATTAAGTATGCCTCTTATTTATTGGCCTACTGTATCGTTGACCGTAATGAAGATTCCAGTTTTTTAATCAATACTCCAAAATAATCGAAATATGAAAAACAGCCAATTCGACATTCGGTACAATTGTTTAGACCGAACGTTAAAATACTGCCTTTGCATATTTTAAAATAAAAACTGAATAGAATTATGTAAAAATTAAAATATCTTCTTGTCCGAGCTAACTTACACAACAGTCGAATAGGCATTTGAACGCTACAGGTTAGACGTACGTATTGTCTAGACTTCAGGATGGAATTAAGCACTTAACGATAGAATTTAAATAATAGGTTAAATGGTAATGACAAAGTTGTAATTGAATATAAATATAACAATTAACAAACAATTTAAAAAATAACAATTACGAATGTTAGTTTGTGCACTTCTAAACACTTGAATAACTGACTTCTTTGATCTTGTATATGCAATATTGCTAACTAATACTACACAGATGTGAGTTTGTTTGATGAAATTTTGCATAGGATTTATCAGGGTAAAAAGGGCATGGGGTACCTTACATTAAAAAATACTGTTCCCGAAGTATAGATTAGGTCTACTTTACCGCGAACCAAACTGAGTATTAAAAATCTGGTATCTAAATAATACAATTTTGATATTTTTATAATATATAGATGCTGCTTTAAATGCAGTCTTAAAAATGCCGTAGTTTTTATTTTCTTAAAAAGAGTCTTCGTATAGTTGAGAAGAGTCACTACGCAACGGTGTTACAGCAATAAATATCAAAGTAAAGTTTCCTCTGTGGAAAGCAAGTCGCGACGAATGTTAAACTGTTAACGAGTTTGGTACAAATTACAAACTGTTGATGTTGAGTAAGTTTTACCCTTAATAAAAATAATAATGTAATAGTAGCCTTTAAAATTCCCACTTCTCGACCAAAGACTACGCCAGACTACGTCGTATTGATTTTTTTTTCTTTTTTTTTCTCGAACTGACTACGTAATTGACCTAGCAACGTCTTAACAGATTCACCGGACTACTAAGGCGAGCGCTTAAGGCACTCAGCCGATTTTATATTGGCAACCAGCTCAAGGGTGCACGGCACACCTCGGCTTGGCTGTTGCCCGTTGCATGCAAAATCGCGACCTATCTTAGCTAACCTAGCTAACTATTCATATATGTTTGAGTTCTTGAAACGTATATGTGTACCAAGCATATACGCCTCAACAACTCCTCCATATATTTTTTATCGAAAAATTTAGTTTTTTCAGTTCGATAAGGGAAAAAAAGTAAACCCTTCCACCAAAATGTGTAGCGTGTAAGCGTGCACGTGTGTGGGGGTGATCGTGTAGTGTTGTAGTAGCGATGTATATTGGTGTATCACCGTATCGCGCAAGCAACGTACTCAAGGGCTCCCTACCGAGGGATCGAACCTAGGCTTGAGCCGCTGCCGTGGGAGTCCTAATCGGGTGTGCGGGAGCGAAATTAACTCCCAGACCGCAGTGGTGCGATCTGTGATTACGCGAGCGTGGGCGTGGGCACGCTCTGATGCGAGGGACACCCTGGTACTGATCGTTCGCTGACGTAATTTTATCAGGAGGATCAGTAAAAATGTGTCGCGAACGTCTTTTATATCGCCCAACGGACTGGGATGATTCGCGGCTCTCTCGAAATAACTATTCGTAAGTGATTTTATATACGCCCGGATTGACGGCATCTCCAGGTCCCTGTGGAAATCCGCATTCCGGACGTACCATGGGGCAGCGGTGATTTTACGCAGAACCCGGTTCTGCAGTCTGTAAATCTTTAAAATTTTTCGCGTGAGCAAAGACCGGACAACTATACGTCATTATCGGTCGGATACAAGTTTTATATAATGTGAGCTTATGTCTGAGGGACATTTTGCTCTTCTGACAAAGTAAATAATGGAGGCGGCCCAAGACCATAGCGGCTTTGTTTCGCACTCTCTTAACATGAGAATCGAATGTTACGTGTCTATTTAGTGTGACACCGAGATACTTGACCTCGGTGGTCCAGGGTATCTCGGTTTTCTATAGCCTTATGGGCTTTAAACTATTGAAGCGACTCCTAAGATTCTCTAAGGCACTCTTTTCGGGATTGATCACTATACGCCATCGAAGAAACCAATCACCGAGTGTGCTAACGGCTTCTTCGATGCGATTCCTGAGGTGATCTGGCCGCCAGCCAGAAGCGTAGATAACTGTATCATCAGCATAACAACCTACCTCAACTTCCGGGAGCTTAGGTAGGTCGCTGATGAACAGGTTGAAAGAGGGTGGGTGCGAGTATTGAGCTTTGTGGCACATCTGAGCGTATCGGGCGGGGGTCGTATCGATGATTATAGACTCCAAGATATAATAGTTCTGCGGATATTGAATCAATTTTCGCCGATGAAACCTCTCGGTCACTAATTATTGACTTACCAATTAGAACTATTGCTTGATCTATAAATATGGTATGTTATTGTTTTTTCTTTACAACGAGAGTTGAATGTTGAGTCGCTGAAAGATAATTTTGTCGATTAAAAAGCTTATAAAATTTACTTAAGCCATATATAACTTTGTTAGAATCTATAACTGTATAAATAAAATTGAAGCATCACATATTTGCTTGCATTTATCCTTAAGTTGCATCGATGTTATACATATAAAATGTATAATTTTTCTGTACGTGTGTGTGTGACTGAACTCCTAAATAACTGCATAGATTTTGATGATTTTTTTGTGCGGTCTGGTTCTTGGATTTTCTTTATGATCATAGCAGGACGATAGTCGTCGGGCTCACTAATAAAATATGAAACGTATTTTTGTACCTAAATTTTTGTTGATTGCAGTAATTTTGGTTTCGCCCAGAAAAATAGTAATCGTTTGTATTATTACATGCTAAAGAGTTTTTTTTGTAGTTATATTTGTTCTAAAAAAAATGCACTTTTTTAATTCGCTTAACTTCCCGCCTCTGTTTATCGCTTAAGCCTTGTTAACTCATTATACTATTTTCCGAGGTTTATTTTCTACTGCCTTTTGACACTTCAGAAAGTCGTTACAGCGGTAGCCTCTTCATTTATTTCGAACTTTACAACTATCATAATCACATTTATGACTATTCAATCTGTAACTTCAGAATAAAAGAAAAAGTGATCAAATTTCTTTACAAGTTCGAAGAGAAATCTGATAAACTTGATGGTTTAAGGACCTTAATATTTCGCATATTAATAGGGCTTTCTCTTCAAGGTGGTAGGGCTTTTTCTAAGTCCATTTTTTTAACTAACACCCTAAAGTTTTTTATATCATAGCAGGCAAACGAGCAGGTGGGTCATCAGATGTTAAGTGACCGTCCATAGACACTTGCAACATTAGGGGAGTCGAAAGTGCGTTGTCAGCCTGTATTGGGGCTGGAGGAAGGAAGGGAATAGTCGAGGGGAAAGGTGAGGAGAAGTGGGAATCTAGCGTTCTTACTGACCGAACGAAACGCAACAAAGCAAGCAATCTTACTTCACTTCAGTTTTCTGTTAGAGGATGGTATTACCCTGGGCGAGCCAAACCATTAATGCTGAAAGCAGTTATAGCTTCAGCGTGGCTTTACCACCTACACAAGTTGAAAATCTTCCGCCAACACCCATAGAAGCGTTTTGACAGCTTCAGTTAAGTCCGGTGAAGCTGTTAAGACCTTGTTAGGTCAATAGCCGTAGTTCGAGAAAAAAAAAACAAGAGATTGTAAATTTTTTGTTCAGCGTGCTTACGATCTTAGATATTTACGATCGATAACATCAGTAGAGATTGTGGTGAAATGCTAACTTACCTAATATGAATTATAAAACAATACATTTTAATTTAATCGTTTCTGTGTTATTAGTTGCTCTCCGAATTTCACCGACTTATGTAAGTAAGCCTTAAATCCATGCGTGAATTTAATATTTTTCTACCTTAGTTATTCTATATCTACAGCCAAATAAATTTCTGTGCCCCGGGGTTTTAGTACAAATTGGACGTATTCAACACAAATTGCGACTGTGGGAGAGTACCGTGAAAAAGTTTTTCGTTCTTGTTTACTGTATTTTTTCGTGCGTATTTCTTTCTATTTTGAATAGCTTTTATTATAACTTTACGGTTCTTTAATTTAATTTATCTATACATATAATAAGAATTTAAACGCGTCTGTATTTTTAGACTTTTGTAAATAAATATTGCAGGTGTCTAAGGGTAGATAATAAAATACATTTTAATCATTTTTAGAAATGTCTGTTTGTTTGATTGCATAAATACGCATTAAAGCTAAAGTACTGCGTTCATAAAAAAAAAGAAAATCATAAAGCATATATTTGAGTAACATTTAGTATTTGTTTCATTACAATAGGTTCGGTCTATCAGAAGTTATTGTAATTTTAATGACGACGCAACTTAAGTACGAGAGGAAAGTAGATAGTTCTTAGTCTTAATAAATTCTGATGACATTATTAATCACTGTTTTGTGTATCAGGTTCCACCGCGGATGAAGTCGCGGGCATATAGCTATTTATCAATATTGATACATTCTCAAATGAACAAGTTGAGTTCCACTAAGTTATAGATTTTTAGTTAAGTTATAGAACCTACCATGAGGTCGACAGGAGCTCTTATCTATCTTACGTTTAGTTTGTTACTATTATTCTCGAATATTATTCCCTCATTCATACTCGTTGCATGATTTATGTTCTATGAAATTTTTTGGTAACGCATCGCGTTGATGACACGCAAGAGGCCTCTTTGACCTCCTCGCGCTGTGAACGTGTTAATAGGTGTTAGACATGCGATTTACGCGTTCACAACAAACCCCCGTCAACTGATAGACAATGGATCTGGTTTAAAAGTTATAGAGAGAAAAAAAAAACATATTCACGGGGGTGAAAAAATATATATTCGATGGCCATTAAAATTCGCGCAAGCACGCATTGCTGGCAGTCGTCAGCGATTTATGCTTTCCCGACCGCGCTGAGTTATTATTGCGGAAATGTTGAAGAGTTCCCTGCAATATAGGTTAACAATGTACTGCAGATACGCGGTTTTGACAGCTGCTTTTTTGCTTACCGTACCTATTCTATTATATTTTGCATACGTTATATTTAAAACTAGCTGAGCCCACGATTTTGTCCGCGTGGAACTTGATACAAAAACAGTCTTTCATTTGCTGTATCTTAGACATTGTTTATAGATTATATAGTATTGTTTTCGTAGCAGATTGAATTGCATTTACTTACCTACTCTTTTCTTGTATTTTTCTCGAGCTGTCATTAAAATTACAATAAACTTGATAGAGTGGTCTGATTGAAATAAAACAGAGACTAAATGTTACTCAAGGATATGCTTTATGATTTTCTTTGCGGTATTATCGTGAACGCAGTACTTTAACAATGATGCGTGCCCAAACAAGGCGACACACAGATAAACATTTCTAAGAACGATTAAAATGTACTGTATTACTTAGTAGCTGCGCAACTTCGTTCTCTTGAACCCTTATCTAAAAAAACTGTTATTATGTTAATAACTTAACTGTTATATGATTGTATCATACGAATATATTAAGTCCATTTACTTATCTACTTTTCTGTTGTACTTAAGTCGCGACGTCATTAAATTTACAGTAACCTTTGATTGAGTGAACCAGTTTTAATGAAACAAAAACAAAATGTTACAAAAATATATGATTATGATGTTTTGTAAGTCTATGCAGTGATTTGTGTCCAAATAAGCCGACAGACACACATTTTAAAAAATGATTGAAATTTATTTCCTTGACTATTAGTTGTCAAATTTCATTGTATTCAAAAGCAGTTTAACCTCAAAACACAACGTCAATCGTTCAAAGTTCAAAGTGGAACGGTTCGTAGAATAATTCCCGTTTTGTAAGTCGGTTCCTTGTATTTTATATAAAGACGGTTAGTGAGCCGACCGGAGTTATAACCCGGCCAAATTGAGTCTACGTTGTACCCTTAATGAAGTTTAAATAACTCAAAACGTTCGCAAACTGTTGCCGTTAAGTTTCTGCATAGTATTCGGGCCGCGGTCGCTTTAAAATGTTAATTGTAATTGTTCAGAGACTTCATAAGCACTTTAAGCATATTTGATACGTTTCGCATAAAAGAGGTTAAATTATATACAGCGGTAACTAATTATATGTGGTTACGATTTTTTCTCTCTATAGTATGGGCTTTATCTTATATCGATTGTGACGCCCCGTAAGAACATCGTATAAATATTAAATTATTTAATAATTAAATCTTCAAAGCTAAACTTTAAAATATTTCTTTTATTTTACTGATATACTACATACTGACACTTCATTATTACTACATGTATAGAATATATTTTTTTTTATAAATCATAGGAGAGAAACGTACTGGAGGGTCACGTGATGTTAAGTTTTCACCACCGTCCATAGACACTAGCGACATCAGGGACGTCGTAAGTGCGTTGCCAGCCTGTACATGGGAGAAGGGGGAGGGGAAGGAAAGGGAAAGAAGGAAAGAGGAAGGGAGGTGGGTCACCGGCTCTCTCACTGAACGAATGAATACAACAATGCAAGCACTGTTATTTCACGTCGGCTTTCTGTGAGAGGGGTGGTACTGCCCCGGAGGAGCCGACCCATTCATGCTGGAACTAAGAATAGCTTCAGCGGGGCTCTACCACCTACAAAAATGTATATAATCATTTATAAATATGAATAAAACAGGTTCGTGTTTAAAAAAAGTATGGGGGAAGTCTAATTATCGTTACTCTCTTTAAAGCTGTAATAATTTCAGAACAAAATATCCGGGAAAATAAATTTAAAATTTAATAAAAAAAACAGTGTATTAATATGAGATCTCACATCGAAATAAAAAATATCCCTGGGCTTATCTTTTTGGAGCGATGCCAGATAACAAATACATGTATATGTAATTGGAAAGAGAATATACTTTTGTGTTTTTTATTAATTACACACATCGTAGCCTGCGGTCTAGAATTGAAAAAAATAGAAATAAAAGTGAACCTTGTTTAATTTGAAAAATATACATAGTGTTATACAAAAAATATATATTTATGAGAATTAAAACATATTTGTTACTAGGCAAACACGTTTAGGTCCATGGACCACAACAGAAAAGCAAGAAAAATATTATCTAATTAATAGAAAAAGAGAGTACTTATATTTTTTCTACTTGATAGATATAAGAATAGTAAGTAATACTTTTTTTGTTAGGTTGTTGTAGTTTGTGTCTTGTAGTCTATGGACCACAGTTGAAAAATCATGCATTTGATTGGCACAAATTCTTATCTGTGTAATGTATAATAACTTAAGTCGACGTCCATGGACCACAGTCGATAACTAACAGCATTATCTTCTAGCTGGTAATTAGAAAGATGGTCGTAATCAATTGCTTAAATCATAAGAATACACACATCTTTCTAATCAAGCAAACAAGTTGTAGTCTGTAGACCACAATAAAAACATATTCTCACTTTGATAGATAGAAGAAGGAAAGCATATCTCGTTTCAGATTGACTAATTCTATGACGTTGTCTGCTCCTCTGTGCAATATGAAATACAGATTCTTTAGGTCAACAATTTTAATATTTTAGAAATATAAATTTTACCGAATTCTGAACAAAATTATGACACATTGACACCGAAATGTTTCAGCGGGTTTGCCGTTTATTTTGAACGGGAGCCATCTTCAAACGTTATTGTATAAACAAATTAGCGGGTTTATTGCGACATTGTTCTAGATCTAAGATTTAATTGCTGGTTAGATAAAAGTGTTGGTTTTCACAAGATTTAGAACCCAAAACGATGGTAACATCCTATAAAAAATAATCTGAATCCGTCTGTCTAAAGTTTTTTATGTGAGTCCTTCTGTACATTTTAAGTCCGTATTAGAGCCTTCAAACCCCGTGAATGGAGGAGAAAGGTCCTAATCTGGAATCAGTGTATTCATCATGTCGAAAGGACAAAGTATGTAATTAAAATCAAAATCGAGTAAGTCATTAAAATGTAAACATAAAACCAGAAATTTAAAGTAGTGCCTTTCTTCCTCTATTTTATTTTTGGCAACCAGTCTTCTATTTAGTAGACTATTACTGCCATTGTCAAGTGAGTAACGATATTATAAGTTTATTTATATAACTTCAATGAACTAACAAGATGGTGGCCATCTTGTTAGAACGTACTTGGGAGTTTTTGTGGCAAGTCAGAATCCATGCTCCATGGTATTATTTCCGATCCACTTCACTTGTGCACAATAATCAAACTATATTATGTAAAGCACCAACCTTACATAATATAGAGTCAAATAACACAAGATTATGGATAAAATATAAAGACCACTATATGGCATTCCAAGATCCCGCCAAAAACTTTTAAAGTAGTGTATGGATTAATTGTGTAGCATTTAACGTCAAAACTAAATCGACAACAATATAAGGGTTTGTACAAGTTTTCAGCTTTTAAATAAAATATTCTTCATTAATAATGTTTTAATAAAGTCACATATATATTTCTTGCTCAATATAAATAACTCGATATATTTTATTGTAGATACGCTAAACACAGATAACTCACAAGAGCGGAAGACAGACTCAGGGTATTTTTAATCTGTAAGGTCGGTTTTGTTTTTCACACCTGTATTGGCGTCGAAAGATGGCGCGGTAATGATTGGTCACACTAAACATAGTACAACTATTTATTAAATGAACAATTTTAATTTTTTCATGTTATAAATACGAATAACAAGTTAAAATTTTTAATTATTTCGTGACGCATGGTTTTAACTGTAGGTGGGTATAATTATAACTAATAATGGAACTGACAACCCATTGTTATTGGAGACATTATTCTGCTGTTGAAATCCGTTTTACGTTATTGTTATTAACAACCACAATAGTCGATCGTTATCGCAACATGCGAACGAGCAAACTTTACGTAATGACCGATAGGTGTGAAAGGGAGAGCACTTCACGATGCCCATATGTATCGTCATATGAACAACGAATATTAATTTCGGAATCGACTTAAATAAATTTATTATTGAAATAAATATAGTTCACTTAATGAATATACAAAAAATATTTTTGAAAATATATAGTTTAATATTAGCAGCGTCAAGTTGAATAGAAATACGTTGAGAGATATTATAAAATATCTAAAAAAAAGGATAACATCATACAAGGAATTATTCTGGTTATAAGAAATTATATTGTACATACAATATAGTATTATTATTATAAAGAGTAACTTTGATTATAATCATTCTAGTAAATTACAACACGATACAAAACAGCAGTTTAACCGACAGCCGAAGCGTTATTATTTTTACTTATTGAATACAGGTGATAAATTTATACTGTTACGATTAGAATCTTCGCATTCGCTTGTCACCGTTCGATGACCTATATCTCGTCTATTTTAGCTCCACGTCATGGGATTTCTTGGCTTGCGGTTCGTGACCAGTGAAAAATAGTTGTTTGACAATGTGTTGTGTCTGAATTGATTTCGAATAGGCCTTTGAAATGTCGTTAATCGCGTATAATGTAATTTATTAATTAATGAAATAAATATACCCACAACTTGGTGTTTTGTTATTGCTTATTGATTATTTGATTTAAGAAAGCATTGTTATGCGAAAAGCCATATTTATTTAATGGACGATACTTTGCACTTCACAAAAAAAATGCTAAATATAACACTTCCTGTGGATTTCACGTTAGGCACTATACAACATAATAGAATTATCGGTCTGGGTAGAGAGGTCGCTTTCGAAAACAAAGGGGGAAATTCTAACAAGTTCCCGAAGTTGTTTACCGGGTGGGTAGGGGGATGAAGTACATGTGATATATTTATAAACTTTTTTATTTAGTTGCTGAGGGTTGTCGTATTTTTCTTACGGTTTTGTCTCCTTGTGGAACTTAAAAGTTACTATGACCCTATAGAATTCACTAGCGACCTGTCAGGTTCCGCACGGTTGCAAATGTTGCAATGTACAAATGTATCCTCATATATTTTAAATCTATTTAGACACGTGAACTATTTGTTCCATTTATTGGCGTTTTAACATCCAATTCGAAGGAGTTTCCCGAGTCTCTTGATATCAATTCTGTTGTTGTATGTAATTTATCTGTGATATCTTCTAAGTTATTCATTACAATGGGCACACAATTAGAAACATTTTTACAAATATATTAATTTCCCCACATAACTGATATATTTAATGGTATAAATATCCTATGTTAGTCAAAATACCTCCGCAAATTACCTATACCCTAACCTAGCAGTTCGCAAGAATCGTGTCGCGAGTGTGCCTCGAAATTTACAAACTCTTTCGTTCACTTTGTACTATCAAAAATGTTGTATGTAAAAGTGTCGCCTAATTGTAAAAAGTATGTTAGTTAAAAAAGGTTGACAACCACTGTCCTAATTTGTATACATATAAATGTTTGGGAAGAAATTGTCCAATGATAGTGGAAATCACATTAATATTGAATGCATAGTCTATATTATATTATAAAGAGGTAAAGTTTGTGAGTTTGTGACATTGTAGGCGGTAATCTTAGGAACTAAGGGTCCGATTTGAAAAATTATTTCATTGTTATATAGCTCATTTAGCGAGGAAGGTTATAGGCTATATATCCTCACACTAACATCAATAGGAATGAAGAACGTTTTAAAAACGTTTTTTTTTTTCCTCTTGAGAGCTTCTGCTGCGTGTTAACGTTAGCCCAAACACAAGCTGAAAACGCACTTGCGACTTTCCTGATATTACAAGTGTCTTTGGACGGTGGTGATCACTTAACATTAAGTGACCCGCCTGTTCTTTTGCCCCTATAATATAAAAAAAAAGAATAACTAAACGCAAACACAGATGTGGATGTTGACATGTTAATACTTTTTTTTTAATTTAGGCACTTACGAACGTCAAAGCTGCCACCGGTTCGGAAAACAACCCAGTTCATCTACAAGTACCGGCAAGAAATTCGATTTGGTTTATCTTTTCATTATACACAGCTTCCTCTTATTATATTACGCACATCCATAGTTAAAGAAATAGTTATATTCGTTTTTGGCGGATGTACATAGAGGGGTGCCATATCCACACATCAACATCGTTCACATAACCTATAATGGTCCATATTTATAACTACCCCCAAACAATACTGAAGCTTTGTTACAGGTCAGTCACAAATAGGAGGTTACCTTTACAGATTTGATTTGGTAACGAGCCCGCTCGCATTTTCGAATCATGCTTCAAATCATATTTGAATCTTACACAGAAGATATATCGCTAATCATTACAATAGACATCCTACAGATTAGAAAAGAATTAACGTAATGGAACAATCAGTACTTTTAAGAATAAAAAAGATAAATTCTTTATACAATTCCCATCTATGTCATAGTTCGATATTAGACTGCAACAATCCCACAAGATGAGTTTTACGATGCACGTCTCATTTATTAAAATCTAATTAGCAATTAGGTAAACAGAAATACATTCGACAAATATTTTTCTGCGTGCTCGAATAAATGAAAATGATTGCCGACGATTTTTTTTTTACATTTAAACATTTAATTTTTGACTTTATTGAAGTACTGAAATAACATATATCGTATCAATATAAATGTATGTTACATAATCACAACCATTTTCTAGATTGATAGAGCTGAACACTGGGAAAGCATCACAGGGTGTAATTGTATTCACATTTCTGTAGGTGATAAAAGAATAGAGAAAGGATTGGGGGTGAAAAGGGCAATAAAATGGCCAGCAACAAGCGATCATCTAATCAAATCCATTTGTGAACTTTATACACTAAAGTTTTTTGTAAGCATTAGTTTATTTAACATTCATTTTCTTACTCTAAATTACTATCTCACAATGTAAACACACGGCTAGTTTAACATTACGAAACAGTAATTCGTAAAGTACTTCGTAGCCACAGACGAAGGGTTGTTGTCTTAGGACGCACTTAAATATCACTTTGAGCGAGTTTCATGGCTTCATCATTATAATAGTTCCTGTGTCAACATGTGAGATGGACGAAATTAGAAACCACACGACTATTCTCCATAGTTAAATACGAAGCAATAACTTTTATGTTTGATAACAAGACCGCCGGTTAGCTGGAAAATAGTGCCTTGTGGTATTTAAGCTCGCCATATTCAAGACATGAAGTGTTCATTCATTCATTCGTTAGTTCGTTCAACCATTCATTCGTTTATTCATTCAAGTATTTTTATTAAGTTTTATAGATATTGGACACATTAAAAAAGAGTGCATGAGCTTATTATTATTATTAAAGTGACTCTAAAGTTTGAGCGACCAAATCAAGTACTTGATATTTTTTTTTTATTTTGATGTTTTTGATATTTTTTTATACCATTGGCCGTAAAAGAAACATGCCGGTCACCTGATGATAAGTGATCATCGACACCTGCGAAACGAGAAGCATCACAGAGGCGTCGCCGGCGTTTATGCCAAAAATATGCCAAAAAGCAGTTAACATGCAGACGGCCTACCTCATGCTACACGATTACTGTCGCTTATGGACAACTGCAACACCTGGCAACACTATTTGTTTGCTGACTTTGGATTAATAACAAAAAGAAATTAAATAAAACTAGCTTCTACCAACGATTTTGTTTGTGTTAATGTAGATTTTATCTATTCCTGGGTGATGATACTTTTTTCTGGATTAAAGATTTATTTCCTTTCTTGAACCATTGAAACGTGTATGCATTTGTTTTCCAACTGATTATGCTGTTGGTCTGACAGACTTTTACGACTTCACCGGACTACATACGAAACGCGCAAATAAATTTGAGCCCATCAGGCTATACGGAATCGATATCCCTTGGGTCGAAGAGGTCAAATATCTCGGTGTTACATTAGATAAACATTTAAAGTTCAATTTACATATAGACAGAGTGCGAAACAAAGCTGCTATGGTCTTGGGTCGCCTCCATCCGTTGCTTTGTCGTAAGAGTAAGATGTCCCTCAGACACAAGCTCACTTTGTATAAGACGTGTATCCGTCCCGTGATGGCATATAGCAGCCCCGTTTTTGCGCATATGTCCAAAGATAACTTTGATAAGCTGCAGGTTCTCCAAAACCGTGTTTTACGTAAAGTGACCGGTGCCCCGTGGTACATCCGGAGAGTCGATCTCCATAGAGATCTAGAGATCCCTTCTATCTGGGTATACGTAAAATTACTTACGATTAGCTATTTTGAAAAAGCCACGAATCATCCCAGTCCGTTAGTGGTATCCGCCGCAAACTATGAACCCGTACCTAACGCTGCGCATTATAAAAGACGTCCGCGACATATTTTTACCGACCCTCCTGATTCAATCACGTCAGCGAACGATCAGTACCAGCCTGTCCCTCGGAACAGAGCGTGTTCACGCCCACGCCCGCGTAACCACAGATCACGCCGCCGTGGTCTGGGGGTTGATTTCGCTCCCGCACACCCGATTAGGCCTCCCACGGCAGCGGCTCAAGCCTAGGTTCGATCCCTCGGTAGGAAGCCCTTGAGTGCGTTGCTTGCGCGATACGGTGACACACAAATATACATCACCGCTACAACACTACACGATCACCCCACACACGTGCACGCCTACACGCTTACACATGAAAGTGGAAGGGTTTACTTTTTTTCCTTTCTCGAACTGAAAAACTCTCAATTTTCCGATAATAAATATATGGAAGAGTTGTTGAGGCGTGTATACTTGGTACACATATACGGTTCAACAACTCATACATATATGAATAGTTAGCTAGGCTTGGTAAGATAGGTCGCGATTTTGCATGCAACAGGCAACAGCCAAGCCGAGGTGTGCCGTGCACCCTTGAGTTGGTTGCCATAATAAAATCGGCTGAGTGCCTTAAGCGCTCGCCTTAGTAGTCCGGTGAAGCTCTTAAGACCTTGATGGGTCAATAGCGTAGTCATTTCGAGAAAAAAAAAAACCGGACTACATGTATTTGATAATGATCGGTTTAGTATTTAAGGTTTGAAAGTGTGGGGATCAAAACTCAAATTACTATTTATAACATCCATTATGATCTAATCAGCCTGTAAAAGACCCACAGCATGCCCATCCCATAGGCCTCTTTCCAAAGGAAGGTATGGTCGTAATCGCTATGACAGCACGCCAGGTATTGGCGAATTCAATCTCGGAGAAAATCCACAGTTCTATATTATCCCACATACGCTTGTATTACACGATTATTTTTCAGGATCAGGTTTCCTTACGATGTTGTACTTAACCGTCAGGCGATAGTGCTACCAATTTAAATTATTAAATGCATGCTATTTTCGAAAAATTCTTTAATACCTCTCAGGGCTCGCATTTGCGGGCATCGAATTGACATTCCACTGGTCAATTACTACGACTTGAGGTATATTAGTGAGGATATTTCTTTACGTATTACTGTAGTCTTTTGACCCAGTCAAAATGTAAAGAAATTGATTACCCAATTTTCGGTATAAAATTCCCAACAAAGTTATGGAAACCCACACGTTTAAATATGTAATGTTATTACAGCTTGATGAAATTCGCAATAGGTAGGATCGATCGTGTACCCACTAGAAACGGGTGTAAGTCAACAAAATGCGACGTCGAACTTACCCTTTGAAATATTAGCAAAATATTTGGTAAAACCCGAAACCTTTTACGTTGGGTCCGCGGGGGCGCTCCGCCGAATATTTATGATAAGCGGATGTTATGGTCGGTCGTCATTTTTAGATATTTCCAACTTATCAATATTGGAACGTTTTTTTTTGTTAATAATTAAGACATTTTTTGTATATAGACTTGCCTTTGACAGCCGGTTTGCTTGCTGTAATGTAGATTTCCAAACCAAAAAATCTTTATTCAATTTAGGTCCTAAGAAGGCGCTTATGAACGTCAATACTACCTTCGGTTCCGGAAATAACTCTGTCAGTGAGAAGAACCGCCAATAAATTCGATCTGATTTATCTTGTTAACATATTTAGAATACATTACACGGCTCAATCATTTTTAAGGGACGCACAAAAAGGAGTCATTTGCTGAGATCACAATTTTACCGTATTGAACCACTCTATAATAACCTTTTGATAAAAAAACTCGCTTGACATGGCGCTCAAATATAGTCCGGCTAATGGGTAATATGCTCCGGCTAATCGGTAATATGCTCGGAGACTTGTAAAACCTAAAGCCGGCTGCAGACGTAAGGATATTATAGTATTATTTTATTTATATTTTTTGAATATCAAATTATTACATTATTATTATTTTTTTCTAGATTTTTAATACTTTTTTTTGTCGCTATCATGGTATTCTTTAGATTTGGTCTTTCTAAGGCAAGTTTCGCTTTTGTAGCTTTCAATGAACTCTTGCAGTTATTCGCGCCTCCTCTTTCTTCTTCCGACATTTTACATAGAGAGCGATCCGCACGTACGCATACAAGCAAGCTTCCTGAAGTACTGCCGAAATGAGCGATCACAATCCACACGCATTGATAAAACTGTGCAAACGCAATAGACAACGTTTTATCTAATAGAAATTGCAACTGTCATCGATGAACTATAATCTACAACGATTTTTCACACATTTCACACATGATCGATAAATCTGCATAAATCGGTTTGTACAAATAAATCGCTACGATATATCGTTACGTGTATAGCCAATGTTACTTAAGAAACTGTTACTGGTTTTACTAACTTTAAAACATGAGAAACCAAATAACCTTTCGTTAAAAATCAATACTTTTGTTCTGGATGATTTGATCTGAATTTATCTCATTTATTATTTTACTTGTCCTTATCCGCTGCTTCAATTGCGCTAATGAAGATATCTGACCTATCTTTCAGTAACAGTAGATACTTTTTTCAACTTTTTTTTAATACTTTATAGTTATGTTAAATGACGATTAGTTATATGATGGTAAATAACTAGATAAGGAATGAAAAAGTGCGAAAGAGATAGTTTAAGTATTACTGTGCTTAGAGAAAGGGAGGCAAAAACAATAAAGAAATGGGAAGGATGGCAAAACGTCTTTTTTATTTTCATCCGTGTATATTTTGTGTCATTCAAGCAGCAGTACCTAATGTTTATTTGAGGTAATTTAATGTATTTGTAAAACATTTTATATATACAAAAAAACTTGAGAGGTTTCAAGGGACACCCGGATGGAACGAAGTTCCTTTCGATTAATTAGTGAAGGAATTGTAATAATTTTTTTTTTTAAGTTATAATAATATTTTTTTTATTATTAACAAATATAATGTTATATAAACTTAATCAGTAGGCTCAATTTTCGTAATAATTGGCTTGTGGTAACTGAAGTAGGAAACATATGTTTGGAATCATTATTATTATTATTTTTTATTATTTACAAAAAACCTGTATACACTCAACAAAAATAATCGTCGCGACACCACACTGTTCAATGCGAAATAGAAATGAAAATATCTGGCTTGCTTTCTATAAGGGAGAGAGAGACAGACAGAGAAACATGCGACGCCACACAGCTTACTATAGCAAAAAGTGTCGTGACAACTTTTCGTAAAAAAAAAATTCCGTCTAGCCCCCTTCACAACGCGCGATAAGGAACTTCGTTCCAAAAGTGTGTGTGTCCTTATATACGCGTTAGAAGTTATAATTCTTTGGCGTAACAAGATGAAAATCTTTTATTCAAAAATTTTATCTTTAGCCTTATTCTACGTTTGTAGAAAAAACGACACTAACAATAGAAAAAAGATATTTAATAGATTGAAAGTTTTAATAATAAGAAACTCAAACTACACATACAAAGAAACAAAATGTTGACTATAGCTAACTTCTGGATGTCGGTTTTTCGTGACGGTGTGCGCGCGCATCGTAAAAATTTGCTCTCATCATTTTTCCCTAACGCACCAAAAGAAGTATAACATCAAAACTGCTTCATGCACTTCTATATAAACTGTGCTAAATTTAACGTTCACCCATTCGCGCTATTGTCTTAAAAAAGGGGTATAAAGTTTTCGTTTCACGTATTAATATACAGATATAGATTTAGTAATTTAATAAAACAAGCAAGATAAGAATTAATTGTTAAAAAGTGAAAAATACCCCATTTTAAACGAATGCGAAAACTATTGTCATTTGGGCACTGTTAAGCGGCATCGGATATTTTTATGTTTACAAAGTTTTAAAGATACCCAAAAATAGCTAACTTGATAAATAACGGACATCCTATAATTGTATATATAAAATCACGTTATAATTAGTAAAGTTAATTAACTGTATACAAATAGGTTTACGAACGAACCTCTCTGATCATAGATGCTGTGAAGTGTCCAAAACGAGAAGAGTAATGTCTCTCATCAAGTGGACATGTTTCAACACGCCCTAACCGATATCTCACCTCAAAGGGACAGAAATAGACGGGTTCGATGACCCCATGAAGATGTCCAATGATAGGGAAAAATGTTAGAATTGTCCGGATGGACGGTCACCGGCTTTTCGATTAACCGGATTTGATAAGTAATAATTTATTGCTAAAACCTAACTTTATAAATAAAGTTTTTGGAAGTAAACCTTTTTTAATCGCGACTAGGAGTAACTGGACGACAATGCAACGGAATACCGTTACATCAATATGGCGTCACGTTTATGTACCATCCGGTTAGATATTTATTAAACACTAGCCTCTGCCCGCGACTTCGTTCGCGTGGAATAAATACACTAACACTAACACGCAGCAGTTCTCAAAAGGAAAAACATCCCGATTTTAAAACATTTTTCATTTGTACTCCGATCCTATTGGTCTTAGCGTGATGATATATAGCCTATAATCATTCTCGATAAATGATCTATATAACACTGAAAGAATTATTCAAATCGGACCAGTAGTTCCTGAGATTACCCCCTACAACGTCACAACATCACAACATCACAACGTCACAAACTCACAAACTTTACCTCTTTATAATATTAGTTTTGAAACATTTTTCATTTGTACTCCGATCCTATTGGTCTTATCGTGATGATATATAACCTATAATCATTCTCGATAAATGATCTATATAACACTGAAAGAATTATTCAAATCGGACCAGTAGTTCCTGAGATTACCCCCTACAACGTCACAACATCACAACGTCACAAACTCACAAACTTTACCTCTTTATAATATTAGTATAGATATCAAGAACATTTATTAAAAAACAATTAATTTATTTCGTTGCTCATTATAGTATCTGACCGTACTTTTCTATATTTTATTAAGTTTATAACAGAGAGTTGCTAATAATATTTTCTGAGTTATTTAAGATTCGAATTAGCTGATAGATGGCACTACAGATAATGAACTTTTGATTTAAGTTGTTACTTGCTTACATTAATCCCGATGGCAGCACGGTCGCGCGCCCTTATATACATAATGAATTTTATTGTGTAATTTTTATTACTAACCAATTTAATATATTTTTTAAAAATTTTGATTTATTTATCTATGAAATACATATTGACAAGATCAAAAAAGTTTTAAAGAGTTTTACTTGAATCTCGTTTGACGGTTACACGTACTCATTTTCTTTTTAAAAAAGAAGCGAATCACGAAACTATATTATTTTAGCCGATTAAATAGGTTTTTTTTTCCACAATCTCCTCTAACAAACAATTATATGTCACCCATACTATCTCGTCTAGAAACACTTTGAATTAAAATATTTATATTTCTTCACAGGTACATAGTGGAATGTTGTGACATCAGGCGAATAATGTCGACTCTAATATAGTGAGGTGCGAGTGTCGATGTTTGATATCGATAAAATGGTGCGGTTGCTATTCGCGCTCGTTCTGCCGGCGCTCGCCGCGGCCGTGCTCTCTCCGAGCGACTCTGACACTTGCAGTCCAGACAAAATGACAGTTTATCGTATGGTGCTACACACTTATTGGACGAGAGATAAGTTCCCGAAACACTACCCGGACTGGCGACCTCCCGCTCAGTGGTCTAAAGTTTATGGTGAGTGATATTTCTTTTATAGTAGTTGTAAATATATTCTTCCTCGAAATTACAAGGATTACGTGAATAATAAGAAGTCGTATGAGGTTCCTGGTGGGTGTTACTACGGTTGTCGGTTACTAATTCGTCCTTGTAAGGATTATGGTAATTATTAGAATCGTAGATCTAAGCCGGGCTAGGTTCTTAGTCGATGTTAATCGGTCCTGGGGAGACGTCTTGCATTTTTTCCGTAATCCTCTTATACAGTGAGCTAAAGAAAAACAAAACTGATATACACTCAACATCAGGTGATTTATGGAAAAACGAACTGGTGTAATATAATAAGGAAAGCAATGAATCACACCGTGCCGCACAGTCCCACCCACGTCCCATCCGAAGCGCTCGCGCTCTAGTTCCCATTGCATGTCGGTGCGGCATTCTCACGATAAGCAGACGTAATGATTAATTTTGAAAACGACCTCTTTAAAGTTGTTCATTGAACCTAGGCCTATTTTTTACATTTAAAAGTATCGTTCCATACTTTCAAAACTATTAGAAAAAAAAATAACCAAGGTTCTCCTTGTTGTTTATTAGTACTTCTTTTGATATTATTATTTTATATGTTAAATGTGACCATTAACTGTCACAGGTTTGAAAGATCCCTTTAAAGATTCACCTGGTATATATTTCCATTACGGTTTTTAATTATTCCCGCTAAAACACTCATAGCGGTGATGGCTGAATCTACGTCGTACCATTATAAACAACACTGTTTTACGTGTTTAACGAATGTATCAAAGCGTGTCAAAGCAATGTTTCGGAAGGTGTGATGTCACACGTTATTCTTTGTTTCTGTATGCTTACAAGACTTACTTTTACATGATTTTAATATTCAAAAGGTATTTAAATCATGAGAATAAAAATAATATGATAATAAGTTTTATCTACACTAATATTATAAAGAGGTGAAATATGTGAGTTTGTGACGTTGTAGAGGGTAACGTCAGGAACTACTGGTCCGATTAAAAAAAAAATTTCATTGTTGTATAGCTCATTTATCGAGGAAGATTATAAGCTATATAAATATAATATGGGACCTCGCGAATCATTAAAAACGAAATTCCAGGAATTCGATATCTTAACTCTACCCTCCCAATACATTCTTGATAATTTAATGTATGTCCCTAAAAACTTTGAACAAACTGAATTTAGTCAAAGACCGGCATAATGTAAATACTAGAAACTGTAATAAACTGGTTGTCCCAGGTTTCAGACTTAGTAAAACCAGTAATAGTTTCTTAGGTAACAGTGTTAGGTTTTACAATAAAGTCCCAAAACATGTTACCGATTTGCCGGACTGCAAATTTAAGCGCCATGTCAAGCGGGTGTTAGTGTCAAAAGGATATTATAGAGTGGATCAGTATGTGAACGATAGTGATGTCTGGAATTGACTCCTCTCTGTGCATCCACTATAAGCTGTATGATGTATTTAAATGTATGTAAAAAAAAACTGTACCCGATCGAGTTTCTTGCCGGTTCTTCTCGATGGCTGGGTTGTTTCCGAACCGGTGGTAGTTTTTGACGTTCATAAGCGCCTTATTAGGGCCTAATAAGGCCTGAATAAAGAATTTTTGATTTTTTTTTTATATTATCTATTACGCTAATAGGGGCGAAGCACTAATGAAGAATGTTTCAAAACCGTGCTTTATGCCTGTTGAGAGCTTCCACTGTCAAAATAACTATTCCACACGGACGAAGCCGCGGGCATAGGTTACTAAATTCAATTTTATTTAAAAAAATTGAACGTCTTTATCGTAATTTAATGTCTTCGACCCCTTTGCGTTTAATAATCACCGAATCTACATTAAATTGAAAGCAAAAATCAAATTTAAAAAACTAAATAACCCCAAAACCACTTTCATTTAACGAGGACAAGACACTCAAAAGTTTGAGCCAGACGAATAAATTTTAAGTCCATTGTGTGAATTTGTACTCTATAACCAGCAATGAATAAATTATTCTGATATAAATTTACATTTTTACTCGATAATAAAATAAAAAAAACTCGATTCTCTAAATTTTCAAACAATCGACGAAAATATTCAAAGCTTACTCGGGTAAAGTTTACAAGTTTTACGTGTTTTTATTATATTCTTTGATATTATACGATAAAGTTTATTTCTTTATTAAATTCTTTGTCAAAAGTATCAAAATAAGTTAAAATATTTTTATATGTTATTATTATTCACAAGATTACAGATAAACGTTTAAGTTATGTAGGTAATAAACTTAGAACAAAGGCAAAACCCCACGTGAAGTCGCTTTGAACAGAAAGGTCTCCAATGCGATATAGGAATATTAAAAATACCGTTAATGTGTTTATGTAATACTTTTGGACAGGATATTTTATATTTAGAATGAAGTAAATGTATTACTGAAAAACAGTATTAAATGACCACATTTAATACACCTGAGCAGTTCGGATTTCGCGCCGAACACTTTTGCACGAATCAAGTACACCGCCTCACGGAGTACATTTTCTCTAAATTTAACGCCGATCCAAAACGTAAACCGAAACGTACAATTGCAGTCTTCTTGGATATCGCCAAGGCCTTCGATAAGGTCTGGCACGTAGGGCTCATCTATAAATCTCGCGTACCCGATAGGTTAATTCATATTATCCGCGATTATCTCACTGATAGGACATTCCGCTTCAGAGTGGATGGTGAACTATCGCTGCCCCACCCGATACGCTCAGGTGTGCCGGGCTCCATACTCGCGCCCACGCTCTTCAATCTGTTCATCAGTGACCAACCTCGGTCTCGGTGGGTCGAGGTAGGTTGCTACGCTGACGATACTGTTATTTACACTTCCGGCTGGCGGTCGGACTTTCCTAGGAAGCGCATCGAAAAAGCCGTTCATACTCTCGGTAAATGGTTTCGTCGGTCAATTCGGCGGTCCCTTGGGTCAAAGAGGTCAAATATCTCGGTGTTACATTAGATAGACATTTAAAGTTCAATTCACATATAGACAGAGTGCGAAACAAAGCCGCTATGGTCTTGGGTCGCCTCCATCCGTTGCTTTGTCATAAGAGTAAGATGTCCCTCAGACATAAGCTCACTTTGTATAAGACGTGTATCCATTCCGTGATGACATATAGCTGCCCCGTTTTTGCGCATATGTCCAAAGATAACTTTGATAAGGCTGCAGATTCTCCAAAATCGTGTTTTACGTAAAGTGACCGGTGCCCCGTGGTACATCCGGAGAGTCGATCTCCATAGAGATCTAGAGATCCCTTCTATGTGGGCGTACGTAAAATTACTTACGATTAGCTATTTTGAAAAAGCCGCGAATCATCCCAGTCCGTTAGTGGTATCCACCGCAAACTATGAAGCCGTACATAACGCTGCGCGTTATAAAAGACGTCCGCGACACATTTTTACCGACCTTCCTGATTCAATCACGTCAGCGAACGATCAGTACCAGCCTGTCCCTCGAAACATAGCGTGTTTACGCCCACGCCCGCGTAACCACAGATCACGCCGCCGTGGTCTGGGGGTTAATTTCGTTCCCGCACATCCGATTAGGCCTCCCACAGCAACGGCTCAAGCCTAGGTTCGATCTCTCGGTAGGAAGCCCTTGAGTGCGTTGCTTCCGCGATACGGTGACACACAAATATACATCACCGCTACAACACTACACGATAACCCCCACACACGTGCACGTCCACACGGTTACACATGAAAGTGGAAAGTTTTACTTTTTTTTCCTTTAACGAACTGAAAAACTCTCAATTTTCTGATAATAAATATATGAAGGAGTTGTTGAGGCGTGTATGCTTGGTACACATATACGTTTCAACAACTCATACATATATGAATAGTTAGCTAGGTTGGCTAAGATAGGTCGCGAATTTGCATGCAACAGGCAACAGCCAAACCGAGGTGTGCCGTGTACCCTTGAGGTGGTTGCCAAAATAAAATCGCCTGAGTGCCTTAAGCGCTCGCCTTGGTAGTCCGGTGAAGCTGTTAAGACCTTGCTGGGTCAATAGCGTAGACATTTCAAAAAAAAAACCACATTAAATAGGAAGACAAAATAGTTAAGTACCATTTTCTCATATATTTGTGGACCGATTTTTTAATTATTTTTTTTTTCTTATTGAGGATCTTTAATGTTACCAGCAAAAACAATTTTGAGATTATGTTATTACCAAATATAAAATATCTATACCATCGAAAAGTAAAGCCATCTTTATAAATCTCTATTCGTCATATTTTACATTGCGAATCGGTATAAAATGCTTGTATTAAAAAGCCATATAAAAATATTTCATAGAGACAATAATTCTGCAATAATGGAAACTATTAAATACTGAGAAAAACACAAACCAGATGACAAATCAGAGGTCAAAACCACAAAGGGACTTCATAAATCTATACTTCAAACAATATAAAACAAAAGCGCATAATCTTTTATGCACGAAAATAATAAATGATATGTAGGTTTCATTGTAATTTGTTTTGTTTTAATATCAGACATTTCTGAGAACTTGGTATCGCTGTCACAGAGTTAGTGCAAACATAATTTAATTATTGGCAAACGATGTCAGTGTCGGGATGATTCACATTTGGGATGCCAGGTGTGCGGTTTTTAACAGAATTTTTCGATATTTTTTTGACATATTTACTCTACAAGCACACTGTTAATAATAATGATTATTGCCTAAATAGAATATTCAAGATTTGATTATTTATAGACGACATTTGAAAGAAGTTAACATAGACATGGTAAAGGTTATGATTATGCATTTTTTGTGTAATTTGCGTATAATGTTTTCCACGTCGTTATCAAACAGTAATTCATTGTTATGTTCTAATGTACTTAGATTATGCTGGTATAAACGCAAGAAAATGCAGCATTGTCGTTGTTTTGGTTAGATATCGGTTGTGATTGGAACATAAAATGAATTTACCATTTCGAACGTTTCGTTGATACGGTAGTGAATTAAATGTTTCATGAATGGATCAAACGGAAGGTGAACTTCCGTGTGCAGGCAACCAGGATGAATAGATGCCCGTGTTTTACAGGATTTGTTCACGCATCGACGCTTATAGAGGCAAGCTAGGTGAGGATAGGCACGTGCATATTTGTATTAGGGTGCAACTTATTAGATCAGCCTCAACAGCAAAAATAAAATTCACGTGTGTGTCGTTTGTACGAGCTTGTTAAAACGTTTAAGAGAATTTTGACAATAACATTACCAATTGATAGAGAATGTTCAGAGTGCTATTTTGGTTAAATAGCATTACGGTTTTCCTTGGATGTTAAATAGTAATATCAACATTTCAAATTAAAAGGCAGTTCTCAATTAATCTGGATAAAATATATACTTATTGCCAAAGAGACAACAAAACATTTTTCATGTAAAAGAGTTCATACTTGTGTACCCTAATTTACATCTTTTCGTTCTGTTTTCTTCCCAGTTTTCTGCGATTTTTCTGTCAAATTTATCTGGCAACCCTGTTAGCACTGCATTTGCTCGGTCGGTAGCGATGTCATAGTATACATAATATGCAATGTTGTCCGCCATTGACTTTGGGTACGTATTTATCGACTCGAATGTTATCAATTATTCATAAATGAATAACGATTCGGTTCTTATTGTGTTCGCTTTAATTAATTTTGTAATGAATAATTATAATAAATAGTTGCGGTGATCGAATAGGACTAGATGAATATCTATGCTTGTATTACGGCACAAATGAATTATTTTAAATATATTTGAAATCTATATATGTTATCTATCTATATATTTATTTTTTATACTTTATAGGTTTTGGTGTTTGCAATATCATCAGATGTTAAATGATGCTGTGGTATAAGAATATAAACACATTAAGCCCAGAGGTAATTAGCTTTCAAGTGTGGTTGCTGGAACCCACGAACAGGTGCTTAGCTTAGATTTTCAACTTGAGGCTAGTAGCTAGCCTAGGGCATTTAGAAAAAGCCCTATATTTACACTCCATTAAAACAACGTATATATATGTAAGAAACGTTATACATTTTGTTGCGCGCAATTTGAAGTATCTCACATCATATAGGATATTCATTATAATCATATGCTGTAAAGTACAATTTTGATCTATGTTAAACGCCCTATTAATAAGAATAATCTTTAACATATACCGATTATACCGAGCATCTAGTCATCGGTCGCCTTTTAGGGCATCAAGATACATACACAGCTGATACCTCCAACCAATGGTGTCTGTAAATAATGAACAACCGATAACATTAACCAACAGCGTTTGAGGTCATTAGTAATACCCCCGATATAGTCAATAGCGCGGTATCGCAGGTCAATAGTGGTTTCCTGATATATATATAAACTTTCAAAAGAAATTTTATGAACGACAGTGAAAACTATATTTAACTCCATTGCATAGTTTAGAAAATTGAATGTAACACAGACAGACACGAAAAGCGGTTTCATTCTATTATAATATTTATAAATAGATTATTAAGTCAATAGCACCTATCGAAAAATATTGATATAATTAATATAAGCATTTATTTATATCGATATTGTAACTCGATGTATACGATAAATCTGACAATCTCTTCCTGTAAAGCAATAGTGTTGTCACTAATCCCGCTTCCTGGATCTGTCGATAAGTGCCTATTTTAACACACCTCCGTTGGCCGGGCGCCAGCGAAAGGAAAAAGAATAGTTTTATGTTAGAATTAATTAATGTGTGTAACTTTTTTACTGCCGCGATGTCATTTAATAATGTGCCTAATAAATCTTTCGACATTTTTTCGTCTCGTATAACGAGTGCGGAGTGTACTTTAGGAACATATCGTAGTGTGGGTGGGCTTTACTCGCTCTGTAATAAATCCATTTTAATTTTATCGTGTACTAACTGACAACCCCGACTTCCTCTGTATCCTTTATTATCTTAGCAATTTTAGAGGAAGAAACGTAAGCACCACACCACCTTATCTACTTCTCCACAACAAAAAAATCACTGAACGCGTATCAAATGCTTAAAGAATCAAAATTTCTTGAAGGTTTCATCATTTTTCATCAACTTTATATCATACAAAGCTACCGTGATTTTTATTAGATAAGGACATAAGTGTATAAAAAGTAAAAGTAGAAAAAAATCGATCGAAAACTATTCAGTGGTTTTCATGTGATGCGCGCGCAACAGCAGATCTCCATCATTTGATTTACAGTCCACTTCAAACTTTTTGACCGCTCAGAATATAGCTTCGCAGAACATAAGTTTATGTATGAATGACGTATTATCTAATATATAAAATTCCCGTGTCACAGTTTTCGTTGCCATACTCCTCCGAAACGGCTTGACCGATTTTGATAAAAAAAATTGTGCTTATCTGGTATCTATGAGAATCGGCCAACATCTATTTTTCATCCCCCTAAATGTTAGGGGTAGTCCACCCCTAAATTTTTTTTTTATTTTTTAGACAAAAATTTTAATTTCTATTTTTTTATGATACAACATACAAAAATACATACAATCCTCAATTTTCACCCTTCTACGATCAACCCTTATTTTTTAATAGCCATTTTAGTAATTATAAATTCATCACCACTTAGTAAATTATCCCAGAGAAAGAGCTAATTAAAACCAAGTTGTTGTCTCTTTTGTGAGCAGGTTTTATGCTTACTTTAAAATATTTCTCACATACCAACTGGGTATATGTTTAAGTAAGTCTCTGTATTGTTCGGATTTACAAATGCAAACGGTTGAGGTCGCTAAAATCGGGTTTTAGGTTAATTACGATTTTTCGCGTTTAAAAATATAATTGACACAGGTTTGAACCAATTTGGTGCAGACGAAGTTGCACGGGTCAGCTAGTATGATATATATATATATATATAAAATCGAGACAAATTAAGAATAAATATTTGCCAATTTTAGATACCTACTTATATTAGGTCTTTACCTATGAAAATGCCGTTTTGTATGAAAAAAATTAAACTATTTTTATTCATGTATTTTTTATTTATATTAATCGAAGTAATCACCCATGCAATCAATGCATCTTTGCCAACGCAGTGGCAGTTTATTGATGCCCTTCTTAAAGAAATCAGCTGGACGAGAGGTAACAAATTCTTCAAAGGCATTTATACTGCCTTTCGGGTATTGAATTTTTTTTCCCGCCTAGAACTTATCCAAATTCTGGAAAAAGTAGTAGTCTGTAGGCGCAAGGTTTGGTGAGTAGGTCGGATGACGGGAACTTCTAACCCCAGTTCTTACAACTTGGAGATTGTCTGCTGTGCAGTATGAGGTCGCGCGTTGTCGTGCAGGAGCAGCGGACACGAGCGATTGACCAATACTGGTTGGAGATGTACCAGCTTCTCCATCATTGTGTTCAGTTTTTCACAGTACACATCTGCAGTAATGCTCACCCCGTTTGGTAAGAAGCTGTGATGAATCACACCGGCGCTAGACCACCAAACAGTGACCATTACTTTTCTAGGGGTGAGTTTTCGTGTAGGGCATTGTTTAGGTGCTGAACCAGGATCCAACCAACTTGCTGAGCGCTTGCGGTTATCAAACAGAATCCATTTTTCATCGCAGGTAACAATGCGGTTCAAAATTCCTTCATTTGTGTGTCTGTTGAGCAGTGCAAGGCACGTCTCGACGCGTACTTCGCGCTGGCGATCATTGAGTTCGCACCCATTTGTCAAGCTTTTTTACCTTGCTAATTTGACGCAAATAGACCAATATTGCTTTGGCGCTAACATCGAAAGCTGCTCCTAATTCAGCCGTAGTTTGTGTATCATCAGCTTCCACAATCGCCTTCAATTTGTCATTGGGGACCAAAGTCTTCGGACGACCGCGAGGTTCATTTTTCAGTTTGAAATTCTCAGAACGGAAGCGAGCAAACCAATAACAGGTAGTGCGTTGGTTTGTAGTGTTAGTTCCGTAAACGTCGTTGATGTTGCGTGCCGCTTGTGCCGCGTTGCTGCCACGACGGTACTCATATTCCATAACTATTCAAATTTGTAACATATCCATGATGACAAAAAGGATTGAAATGCGATGAAACTGTAACACTAATTAATAAACAAATGACTACTTCTGGAAAAAGAATTCCATATTTTTAAAATAAAATTAATTTGAAATTAGAATTCTTAGCCAAAGAAAAATTATTTTGATTTGAAATGGCCAGTACTGCAGAACGGCAATTTCATAGGTAAAGACCTATTATAATGAAACTTTAACTTTTTTTGTATTAAACTCCTTGTTATATTAAACCTTAGCTATGTTCAAAGTGGCCACAAAGGTTGACGAGGTCTTATATTAGAGTGGTCCTTATTTAGGTTATGTTTGAAGTTTTCTTTAAGATGATAGTCCTGAATAAGTTCCAAATATATATAAAGAACGTGCCAAATTGCAGCTCTTAATTTTAAAATCGATCCGTGACCCATGACAGCGATAGTTTTAAATGGAAATGTTATGGGAAAAATTCTGTTAATACTTTGAAATTTTTTAAGTAATGAACTAATGAACCGATTATGTCGACAAATGAGTAGCAAATATAACGCTCCACAAAAAGTACAGTTTTGTTTTCTTTTTTTGCTAACATGACTGGTTCAAAAGTTATTCAAGATACAAATTTAAGTTCTGGTCAAGACTGGATTTTTTCTTTTTCATTGTAGTTTAAAATTAATTAATAGTCTAGATGGTTCTATATTTTAGAAAACTTCCAGGGTAATTCTAAATAGTTAGTTACACGAAATTTTAGGCTGTTGATGGTATTCTGTAAAATCAAATCACTTTATTCAATTTAGGCCCTGAAAATGCACTTATGAACGTCGAAGCTACAACCTATTAGGAAAACAACCCAATCATCCAGAAGTACTGGCAAGAAACTCGACATGGTTTATCTTTTCGTGGTATATATTTTTACAAACCATATACATTCGTTTTTAGCGGATGCACGAAGAGGCACGTCATTTCCAGACGTCACCATCGTTCACATATTAGGCCTTTAGACATTTTAACCCGCTTGACATGGTTCTTAAACTCACTATCCGGTAACTCGGTAATGTTCTTTGGGATTTGTTATAAAACCTAACACTAATATTTGAGAAACTGTTTTTGGTCTTAGTGAGCTTGAAACATGGAATATCCAATTTATTGCTGTCTCTAGTATTAAAGGAGAAGTAAAGAAATTACCTATAAAAAAAGACGAAGAGTATTTACGCATTTTCTAACCGAAATGAACAATAGCTTATACGCGAAGTTGTGAAGGCGAACTCCAAAAATCGCATTAAAAGGAAATCTTGTAAAACCTCCAAAGCGTTGAAAGTTACCATTGAAAATCCTATTAATTACACGGAGCGAATTACCCTTCGTTCCCTTTCGGGGTGGATTTATTTGATTATACAACTGTGAGGTCAATACTTCCCCTTTGAAGTCGCGGTTAACTTGTTTGTTAATGAAATTATTAACAGAATATAATGTTCGACATTTTATTCCTACGTAAATACGTCACTTTGTAATTCTAATCCAATTGTACAGTAACTCCTTGTTTTTTTTAGTGAAAACTTTTTTTGTCGCATTGCCGATTGATTAGAAACGTACCGCCATACTCGGTTAGGAGACGCACTAATTCATGTCTACTTAGCCCAAGTTGTTAACAACCACGTCTACACTCTGACGAGGAATCTTCATCATCATCATTATCAGCTTATAAGTTATAAATTTATCGCATAACTATAAGCATTTTGTGTACATTTGGGAGTTGTTGCGGTCGGTTTTGAACACTACTTTAATTCGAGACTGCGCGAGTGTCGAGTTTTTTATATGTCAATGTGTCAATCTATTTATAAGTTTTCACGTCTGTCATTTGGTCGTAACGTAAGTTCAACTACTAGATTGAGCCTTATTCTATCCTAACGAAGAGATGAAAGACCTTGGTGGTGGAGTTTGGGTAGCAACCACCTTTCAGTTGAAAATTTGTTGCTAAACAGCTATACCTAAATATGTTCCAACATCTGCACTTAAGGTGTTAATGTATACTTCTACGTATATCTTAGGTCCCATACCCACTTATTATGAGTTAAGATTACGATCAAACTTATAAAGTGTTAAAAAAGCTTGAGTTTTCGTCGTTTAGGTATAGTTATTTCCCTTGATACAAAAATGAAATTACACATTTAAAGGGGACAACGAAGAAACTAATCCGTGGTATGGTTTTAAAAAGACGTTTACATTTTATATTAGAGAAAAGGCGTCACGTGTTTAAGAAATCGTCTCTATTTTCACAAGAACACGTGCACCAGCTAGTATGGATATAAAAATAGATGTCACACGGACCTTCCTAAGTGATGCATCTCTCACAGACATTTCACTCGCTAAGAGCGACACACCTCAATCGAGTGACGCATGCCAGTTGAAAATAATTCCCACCAGGTATATTCATTCCTACGCTCAGAGCGTATACACTCATTATCACGACGTGTGATTCAGCGAAAGTATTTACGTACGGGCGAATTGACACGGACATTGTTACACTTTCTTACACTTCAAGGAATTATTAGTAAACTCTCTCTGTAAAACTAATAAAATAATGTAAATGTTAAATCTCATGGTATAAGGACAAGAGGCGCGCGTTGTAGTCCGGTGAAGCTGTTAAGACCTTGCTAGGTCAATAGCGTAGTCAGTTCGAGAAAAAAAAAAAGGCGCGCGTTTCTAAAAGATAAATCAGAGAATAATTGAAAAATCCCTATTTATGGGGTGTTAGGGTTTTACAGCCCGACTGGGTCGCAACCACCATGTACATAGCGAAAAAGCCCGTCACAGTGACTCGCTTTTGCGCGTCGCGTTTCGGGATCAGCCTGTGCATATCCAGTACCGCGTGACTTTCGTCATTATGGCCGGCATGACAGCGGCGACCGACGATGGATAATCCTGTCTCTCGGTGGTCGCCACTGTTTTTGGATTGAACTATGCTTACCATCAGGTATAGTGCAGTCACTTTGTCGTGCTACAATAAAAAAAAAATTTTGCAAAGCACCAGTAATTCGTTTCTAGATTAAGTGTAGTCTTATTTATAGGCAGTTAAAAAATACTATGACGTTTTGTTTTTTTCTTGATTCCGGCTATATATAAAACTCTATATAGCAGAAAAAAGCAGATGAGCTCATAGTTATTTGGATGACAAAACTATAAACATTTCTTGAGCGAGAAAACAAAAATGTATATCCATTTTCATAACAGCGAGGGATGGTAAAACTTCATTTATTCCAGTTAGTCTAATATTGAGAAAGAACTGTTCCCGTGAAGATATGGACTACAAGCAGTTTATAAACGATGTCTTATTATGTCGTAATTCTTTTGATTAAGACGTAAGTATACCCAAAAATATTTTTTGTCTCCCGCAAATAAATAGACCTATATCATTTTTTACTTCAACATTTGCACATGGAAAAAATTCGCAGATAGATATAACAATTAAATAAAACTCATAGAAAGGTATTTTTACGTATACTGTTTTGTGTTCATGTTGTTCGCAATGTATAATTCCTATATTTTATGCAATCTCCTGTTATGGATTTTAGTTTGAAGGTTTTCAAGTCTGATCTGAGACATTTTGTTTTAAGTACTGCCGATTATTTATCTTTTTACTCCGTTAGAGTTGAATTTAGGTAATTTATGGTTGAGTAAAAAACTTTTTACAGTTCCGTCCGTTTTCTTACTATTTTTTTTTCTTTTGCTGAACGTGCCTGAAATAAAGTCTGATAGAAACATAATTAGCGAAAGAAAAGTAAAAGTAGTATTGTACCGTGATAAAGTTCGTTGTCAATAAATGAAAAGCAATTTCAAAGCGCTATGCATTCTTTGGAATACTCAATTAAAGGAACTTGTTGAAGCCGTTAAACCTGTTTCTGGAATATGTCCGGAACGAATATCAAAAGAAAATTTAATAGAGCAATTTAGTTTCATTTTATAATCAAGGTACTTTTCTAGGAATCTTGTCCGCAATCGTTAGGAGATAACAAGACTTTATAAGAGCCAGAATAAAAACATGCGTAAAGTTCTATATTAATCAGAATTAACACGTAGATCTTAACATTTTATTAACCGATAACGTTCCATAACAGTATATATTATTTCAGTTACATGGTCATAAAATAGATCCTTAAGTTTCTGGTCATAGGATCGAACGACATAAATTTGAGTCCTGCAATTGGCTGGTGCTTTGGTGACAAAAATATATGAAACCGTAGTAAGTCAATATAGTTATTTCTAATACTCTCTTAGCTAATTACAAATTAAAAATGTGTCTCCAAGCGCCTACAGGTATATTCGAGTAGCTGCAGTTAAAGTCGAGATGAGACATGGTCACGCGCTGAAACTAATATACTGTAGATACTAATATCAATACATATTATAAAACAAAGTTGTTCTGCCACGTCTGTCTGGCTGTCTGTCTGCCTGTTCGTGATAAGCTCCAAAACAACTGAAAAGATTTTTATGCGATTTTCACCAGTATATAAAGTGATTATTCGGGAAGGTTTAGGTATATAATTCGTCGATTTTTTTTTATTATCAGAGCGGGATAACATCTGCCATGACCGCTAGTGTACTATAAACTATGTACTCTATAGAATAGATGAATTACAAGAATATTTGAATTACAAGAAAACATTTTCTTTAAAAAAATACTATAAAAAGCCGACGTCACGCGGTGTTCCCAGGCGGTCAGCCCATCCAAGTTTTAACCGAGCCTGATGTCGCTTAACTTCGGTGATCGAAAGAGAACCGGTGTTTTTAATATTCTACCCGACACAGTGTTTACTCCTACCATTTTTTGTTACACAAAAAGGTTACTGAACAGAATTTCAAAGCCCTAACATAAGCAATTTAACGTCAAAAATGTGTTAACAAGTGACCAACTTACCAAACACTTCGCATAATATGGATAGTGTAAATTTAGTCCGTTGAAGCTGTGAAGGCCAGTAAGGCCAATAGCGTAATCAGTTCGAAAAAAAAGGATAGTGTAAATATGATGATAGACAACCATATTTATAAATAAATTGTTATTACAAGTTATTAATATACATTTACTAGCTGTTACCCGCGGCTCCGCACGCGTTTTTTGAATGTATTAAATAAATGTAAAATTGTTATTAGATGTGTAAATAACAATAATACTCTTTCAAAAATATTTGTAAGTATGACACGCACATCATCTACAGTAACAGGTAACATGTACATTATATATGTGAATACTAATAGTGTATCGAATGGGATGGGATTTATCATAAGCCACATAGCTGGAACTTTAAACTACTATCTATGTATCAGCCTCATTGCTCACTTACACTATATAAGAAAGTAATGAAAATATTAAGCTATACATTATCGAACAATATGTGTTCAATCTTTTATTGTATAGATATAATATCGGGTATCGTCTGCTGAACTCGCTAGCTTCGCTCGCTAAAACAGCTAATTAGTTGGTTATTTGCCCGTAAAATTTCTGTTCAAATATTACTTGTAGTCCGTTGAAGCTGTTAAGACCTTGCTAGGTCAATAGCGTAATCATTTCTAAGAAAACAAAACAGTTCATATAGGTCCAGCTGTTTCGGAGATTACCCGGAACAAATAAACAAACAGATATATCGACAGAATCAAAAAAAAAATGTTGATATTTGTAGCACCGCAGATATATGTATTCATCAAAAAGTATTTATTTGAATATTATATACACACGCTTTATTCTTATAATACGTAATACGCAATATATCACAAACCAAAAATTGGAAACAAAACTAACGTAGAATAAACTTTTTGAGGAGTTTTTTGACGGGATTTCAGTCAGTGTTATGTAGGGATTTTATATTTTATTCATAATTTTGTATTATTTTACTCTATATTGTGTTAAATTGGCGGCGTTTTATGTAATATGGTTTGTTTATTATGCATGAGTGAAATAAATGAAAAATAATGCCATGGAGCATGTATTCTGTAAGCTTGAAATTAAGAAGATAATAATTTACGAAATATTATATAGAAGATTTGGCGCTTATGTATAGAGAATACATAAGAACTACCTATACTGACAATTTCAGAATTGGCAGTATGGGTTAATTCCTTCGCCTGTATTGTGATGGACGAATATTATTACTACTAACCTTTTAGAATATCAGCACAAAATAAAATTTACAAATGTTTCCGACACAAACGTACCACGTATAATTAAAAATTGAAAACAAAACTAACGTAGAACAAACCTTTTGAGTAGGAACACAAAAAAAACCATGAAAATATTTCCGATAGAATGTTATCGCGTTACCATGGCAACGCATAATATAATACTGACATTAACACGCAGCGGAAGCTTAAAAAATAGCCCGTTTTTTTGACATTCTTAATTAGTGCTCAACTCCTGTTGGTTTTAACGTTATGATATGTAGCCTATAGCCATCCTCGATAAATGAGGTATCTAACACTAAAAGAAACTTTTAAATTGGATCTGTAGTTCTTGAGATCATAGCGTTCAACCAAACAAACAAACAAACAAACAAACTCTTCAGCTTTATATATTAGTATAGATGAGTAATGGTTTTAGCGCCTGCGCCAAAATGACTCAGTAGTAAACATCGCGCTTGTAAAATTATCTCCTTTAGAAAATAACACTTAGTAACGACCTTGATGCATTGCCAGGTGATTATACCGATAACAGAGATGTTTCATATTTTGTTGTATCTTTAATATACGGTGATGAAATAGATTGTTAAGGAATGTGAGCCTTATTACCCTAACTATCTGTAAAAAACACAGGTCGAAAGGTCCCCTTTTTTGTAACCCCGTTTTTGTATTACTTCGTCTCAGATGCGACACTCCTTGAACAATTCTTGCAACGTGTTGACGTCTGACGTATTTTTGATATTAATTTTGTACTATTAATTTGATAGAGATATTCTCGTGGGTTATTGCAGCGTCTTAACGCCCCACAAGTATTAATACGTGTTCTATATTTTGTGTAATACATTAATTTGATACTGAACATTTGAACTATTGAAAAGACGATTATTGTTATTATTGTGTTTATCAGTGTTTGTGCTTCCTACACATTTTACACGAATCATACAATCACTACACACACACCATTATACACAGACCTAGCACGGTGGAAGCGTAACAGGAACGCCGAGCCTGTAAGGTAAGTGGATTAAAGATAATTGCCTCATATTATTATAGAGTTGCTGTGTAAACACAGTTTCACTCGGGAGTAGTCATCACCCCGAAGAAAACATTTAAATGGGCCCAGCACATTCGGTTTTGTGTTGGTGACTATCTCCTACATAGATATTGCAATATGAGCTGAGAAAATAATCATTTAAGTAATCTTGGTTAAATAGAAACATAATTAGATGATATCATAATAGGTTTATAGGGATTGTAGAGTTAAGTAAAATAGTAGAGAGAGAATTATTGTGGAAACAGGTTGATTTACCAAAATAAATTAACCATGTGGTTCTTTTTTATATGCCAAAGGGCAGCAAACAGGCAGACGGCACATCTGATGTTAACTGGTTACCGTCGCCTATGGGCAACTGCAACATTAGGGGCATGTTATGTTGCCGAACTTGAAGAGTATGTTTCAATCCTTTTTTAAAAAGCCTTACATCATAATCCCTCCAGGGTGAACACTACCAGGTAACTCATTCCACAACGCTAAAGTACGCATGATAAAGCTTCTAGAGAACCTTATGATTGTTGCCATTTTGCTGGGCTTTAGGTTATGTGGATGAGCAATTAGCCAGCGAGTTTGGTCCTATACAAATAGTAATAATTATATAGTTTTATATTTCAGGCGATACTCTATAATACTGACCACACTTGCACTTTATTAACATAGCGTGAGCTTATCGTCTTTTATATTCGTCTATTATAAAAATAGAAGGATCCCTTCAAATATGTTGAGACATGATTTCATTTTTGACGTCTCTTAACGAACTCTTTTAATTAATAAAATACAAATATTTTGCTATCTCGATGATATCGAAAATATCTGAAAGGATGTACAGTAACACTGACCGTCATAGCATTTAACAACACTTTTATATTATACAGTTCTGGTGATTTGAAAACGAATAGCGATCAACATAAAGACAAGTCAAGCCAAAAGATTTAGTAAAATCAAGATTTTGACTACATCGGGAAAGTAAATAAAAGGTTCATATTTTGATCCCCTTCATGGACTACTGATTGTTAATTTAGTATGAAGTATTTTAGAATATTGTCGGCTTGTATAGTCCTCACTGTATAAAACTCAAATACATGTACAGAAGCAATCCAGTGTCGTTCTCATAACGATATAAGGCAGACTCGATTTCAAACATACAATTGCAGAATAGAGAGACTTCTTAAATGTAATTTAAGTGTTAAAGAGCGAAAATATGTTGATTCTATTATGTGCAAAATCACAAATGATTTATTCAGAAGCAATCTACTCGAGGAATAAAATTATAAAATACTTAGACACTAGGAACAACATAATGCGTAGAAAATAACTTTCTTGTTTTAGATACATTGTAATTAACTTTGTATTCGCCAATTGTAGGATTTGAGAAATCATTACACAAACTATAGGTTCGAGTTTGTATATATAATCATCTAATATATAAAATTCTCGTGTCGCGGTGTTTGTGGTTAAATTCCTCCGAAACGGCTTTCCCGATTCTCATGAAATTTTGTGTGCATATTGGGTAGGTCTGAGAATCGGACAACATCTATTTTTCATCCCCTTAAATGTTAAGGGTAATCCACCCATTAATTTTTTTTTCAATTTTTGATAATTCTTTTTTATTTTTTTATGATACAGCATTAGTAAATATATATATCCCTGAATGTTCAACCCTTTACAATCAATCCCTATTTTACACATGGCAAAACAACGTTTGCCGGGTCAGCTAGTATAAATATAAAATGATATCTGTATATTCATTTCGTATACTTACTGATACACTGACATTAAGTTGTAATTTACAATTTTTCAGTAAATATACAATTCATAAAGGGATCCCGAATTTAATATGCTACAATATCTTCTTGGAATTATTAATGTGTTATTTGAAATTTTACCGTTTTTATAAATATATTTATACCTTACCGTATATACCTGGCTCGCAAAAAACATATTTCTAGAAATACGCTCTATCGTATTTTATTATTGTTTTTATCCCTGGATTTTATATTCCTAACTTTAAATTTATCTATACTTCCATATAAACTTAGGCCTTTTATGTGCGCATGAAAATTAATTACGTTATACATTAAACAAGTAACAAATGTATGTGAGTTATTGTTACGCGGGCAATAATTATGTTTTACAACTTTGTCTTGTTCCTTTGTACTTTGTCATAATTCTTGTCTAAGTTGAACATTCCCCTCGAATATTAAGCGTGACACGAGGTACGGATACGTGACGTGTCACAACGTAGTTCCATTTTAAAACGTCCTCGGCCCATTTATACGGACGTGCAATACATAAAGATACGGAAAGTTGTAAAACACATTTTATTATGTAACAAGGTACATCTAGTGCCTTAAATTGAAATATTTGTGTAAAGAATTGTAAGTATCAACACTTCCGAGTCCTTTTCTGTTTCTCATTACTGCCTTTAAGGAAGTTGCACTTAAGCGTCAGTTCCTATGTCTATTGCAAACCTCGAAGAAACCGTAATTAAGACTCATTTCCTATTACCATCTTCGAGAAATTGCACTGTAGAGTCTATTTCTTGTTCATATTAGCAACCTCGAGAAATTGTACTTAACAGTCAATTTTATTTCATCAGCCTCGAAAAATTTCTACATAACTTGATATATTGTATAACGTGAATAAAATGTATATTATTGTTATGATTTCTACAATAATAATGAACTATTTTCATAGTAAATAAAAAATTAAGTAAAGTTGTGGTAACAGATAAGGGAATATGGTGACTATTGAAGCGCGGGAATACTCACAAATTGAAGCTATATTGCTTAGAGTTTCGTATATGAATAAACAAAGTCTAAATAATGGGTTTTGTTCCACTTTTGTCTTTGTATGTAAGAATAAATTTCTTTTACTGCAAACGGCAATTGATAAATTACAGTTGATAGTCATTGCTACAGAGAACACTAAAGATAAATGAAAACTTTAAATTCAGGAAATTTTAATTTTAATAAATATTAAGGGAAGATTACTTTGGAATTTCTATTATTTGTTTACATACATGTGTGGAGCATTAGTTAAATGAGTCTCTCTGTAACTTTATAACTTAGCGGAGACGTTCCATCTTTGCCAAAAACTTAGAATATAGATGCGAAGTTTTGCGATCAAGATTTCTCTAATGACCGTATTTAACGAAGCGCCTAGGTGTTCAGCCTAATGACGACTTTGCTAATGGTTGTAGCAATTATTTACGTATGCATACGTGACTCACATTAGGTTTTATGTGTTTTTGTAACTGTAGATGTGCTTATTTATTTTTCAGTTCATAACCAAAATGTTAGGGTAATTAGATACAACAGATAATTTTTCCTACCTGCCTTTTTTCAAATCTATACCGATGTACGCGAATATAAAACAGTTCAGTACATTTTCTCCTGCATTTGTCAACTGTTTTTTTTAGTAGCTATTCAAATCGCCAGTCCCGTTGCAACATATTGAATTACTAGTAATAATAGTAGTTGCTGTATATTGCTTGAATTAAATCTCTTTCTCTAGTAAAACAATTCCAGTGACTTAGACCTTGTGATTAATCGAAGCCAATTAACCATGACCAATGCAAAATAAGAGGTTAGTAATAACAATCTAATCAATTGGTCTAGATCAAAACCGAAAACCAAACATGTAAACATTAGTGCAATATATCGCAGCAAACATCGCAATTAATGTCGGGACACACCTTTAACTAATGGTTCTGTTTACCCTCCTCGAAGGCTCAGTGGCTAATTCCCTTCGCACAGAGAAAAATACTAGTATGTAGTAACTGCGACATTAATTTACCTTCTTGTTTTGCGCTGGGGAGGACTTGGGAATATTTCCTCTTATATAACACGTTTACTAGATAGGAAAGTTAAAACAATCTCCCATGTATCTATTAAACTGTTTAGATCCAAAAAACAGTGCTTATTATGGTTTTTGTAGCTCAGTAAGCACTGTACGTGTTACGCCATCGCTACACACCACAATTGCTGACTAAGATTTCCAGT
>JACEII010000067.1:196323-210976 GCA_014332785.1 Antheraea mylitta | reverse complement strand
AAGTGAATTGGTTTTTTTTGGATCCTCCGGCTCTGACCTTCGTAATTTACGTGATAATTGTAAAGTGCAGTTCCAAAACATTGGCGAGACTAAAGAGGCCCATCAGTCCTTCGTGACTTCAAAAGCCGTTATATTTGAAGGATTAATATTTGCAGAATGGGGGACACTGGTCGGAAAACAGTTTCACAGTACGGCAAAGATTTTTTTGATTATCAAAGGAGGCTAACGAACAGGTGGGTCACCTGACGTTATGTGATCGCCATCGTCCAAAATTGCTAATTAATTAAACAACGAACTATTTAAATACAAAATGAACTAGACTAGCGATAAAATTATTTAATAAAACAGGGTTCGGGCAAAGAGTCTGCAGGAAAAATAAATGAATAAAAAAGCCACTTCTATAGGTGCCACTGCTAACCAAGCGGCTTTAGAAAAAGTCCTACCACCACCACGCTATGATTTCATGACAATATTTTCTTTCACAGAAATATCCAGGTCACTCGCAAAGAGTAAAACCTATACTAAGAGCGTAGTAACTACTGAGCTATGATATCTTCAAGAATCGTTTTTGATTATCATAGTTACGACGGCTGTCAAAGTTCTTTGTAGGTATTATATTAGCGGCAGGGGCAGTTTTTCAGGCTGACAGCTAGTTCGATCTCTGGCTGTCCCTACAATACGGCGGACGGTACATCGTGGGGTTTTAGTCCGTGGGAGTCGGACATAACCCACCCTTTCTCCCGGGAGGGTGGCATATCCATAAAGGATTTCCCCGCGTTAATAAAAAAAAGATATTATACTAGCTGACCCGCCCACGCGTTGCTGTGGCGGAGTTATGACACGTTCAAAATTAAAACATGGCGCCATCTATGAGATTACTATAACAGTCTCTCCTACAGTTTCCTGTCGGCAGACTATTGTAAAGCGCCATCTGTTCAAGACTCAGGAGTCAGGACACAATTAACAACAATAGTCAACATTGACAATCATTTACTTTACCATTTAAAAATATTGAGGTAATTAATTGAAACATAAATTAACTTATCTCTCAAGTTGAACCAAGTTATACATAAATGCCAACTTTATGAAGATTGGTTGTATCGTTTCAGAGTTCAACGCGGAGAAACATTATGACATTGGATTTTTATATATTTCGATTTTTATTACAATTATTAAAATGTAATATAATAAAATATACTCTCTAAGCCACTGAAGGTAGTCCACCAAATTAATTATAAAGGTAAGGCGCTAATGAAAGGGACCGATACCGACCTAAAATAATATTAAATTAGGTGCCTTCGACCGGTGTATATTTTATTCACGTGTCGCCCTCAGCTTCGAATGGCTTTCCCCAATTACTGCGGCCTTTGTTCCTTTTAAAACTAAAATAATACGTATGTAGGTAGTTATTTCAATATTATAAATTATACAGGTTTTTCATAACAGTGAAGTAAGTCAGATTGAATTAAATTAATTGAATTGTATCCGTGTTAGCAACCGACTGTTACTTCTTTCGTATGAATTGCAATATTAAATTTAATGATAATCAACTATAACCTAGCGTCACCTAGTAGCAAGTATGGTAAAATGGGTTGCATAAAAACCCCTATTAAAACACCAAGTGTACCAAATATTGCAAATTATCAATCAAATATGCCAAAAACAATTTTCGAAGAATAAAACATATTTCCAAGAGTGATGAGTGTCGATGATGTTTAAACATTTCTCAGTAATATTATAGATGCGAAAGTGAGTTTGTCTGTTTGTTTTTTATGCTTTTACTTTAACTGATCAATCGATTATCATGACATTTGGCATAAACGTTGCCAGGAGGACAGAAAAAAAAACAAAGTATAGATATAATATACTATTTCCGAGAGATAAAATCTACATTAACGCGAGCGAAACTGTAAGCAAAAGATAGTATTTGATATACAACAATAAGTACATTTTAACATTAAATATATCGCTATTTGAGTTTTACTAATTTTTTTTTTCTCGAACTGACTAAGCTATTGACCTAGCAAGGTCTTAACAGCTTCACCGGACTACGATGTTTCATTAATAATTACTAATCTTGGTGGCTAAAAACAGACTTTGCAATTAAATCTTACATCGAAAGAAGCAAATTATTTTTAATATCTTTCTTTTCATCCTTGTTATTGAGACTATTTCTTGTATTTTCAGAGTAAATACCAGCAAGTGTTATTAAAAAAATCCTCACAGTTTCTAACTTCTGTGACTAACATTTGCGAACGTTACAGTCTGTGTTTTACATTTCTGTTAATTTACCTCAACCCAGAAACAATTTAAGCGTAATTATGAAATTAAATTCTTATTCTAGGCGACACCCGTTGGTGACGTTTTCTATTTTAGATAATTTAATGATCGTCTATTTCGACAGGCGACGGCTCGAGCTCGATCCGGGATGAGTTGTACGTCGAGTAATCAAAATATACTTATCTCTAGAAAGAAGTGTATCGTTAAACAGTCATAGTTTTGTAATTTTAATGCATTATTGTGTTTATCACAGCGCGCGCGTGCCAACTGGCAACGTACAAGTTCAGTACACCCGTCGTATCACTCGTGTGAATCACGAATTACGCAAATATTGTACTAGGTTCGGTCGCGTTTATAATTGCCCTCGAAAATTTGCTATAAATTTAAGTTATTAGAAAAGTATTGTTAATTTTATAACCTAAACGTGGATACGAATATATTTGTAATTGGAAATAAATGTGTTAATGTTCACAAAATGTTTGAGAAGGATAACTCTTTGACGGACATTGAAAAGTAATTTGATTATTATTATTATTACTTTATGCTAGTATTTTTAGTAGGATGGGCTTCCAGTGCTCTCACTGGTCGGTGTTTCTGTGGGTCGGGTGGTAGTAGCCCGGGCGAGCCGACCCATTCATGCTGAAGTCAGTAATAGCTTTAGCGTGGTTATACCACCTACAAATTTTTACACCTAAAAATTTTAACAATATATTTACAAGCTCATATGTTAAAAAAAATATCCATAAATTATTCGCTAAAAGCTGAAACACATGTGAACGTAACTTTATGATAAATCCAGAATTTGTATTAGATTTGTATTTCTCACACGGCAATTTTTATCTCTAATTGTAACAATCCTTTATATCCAACAATTTTTTACTTCGACAGTGACATATACTTTTCTCCCATTTGGGTCACTACGTGGGCGATGCCTTAAACATCTTGTTTATTGTTTTAAAACATTTAATCGAAGTCTTCAATTAAGTGTAAATGCTCAAAGGGGAACAGTTCTGCCAACGTTTCTCTCTTTCATCCGTAATTCCGGGAAAGTGTTGCATTGGATCGTTCTTGTGCTCTCATTTGAAATAAGGTCAATTGTTTATAACTCACATTTTAAAATAACAACTCATTCATTCTCGTTCCACATGCGCTTAAAGGATTTTCCGCTCTTGGATTATCTTCGCTGATATTTTTTTGTAAGTCAATTGAGACATCGTTTCATTTATTTGTAGAATTGATGTGTCGAGAACTTAAATGGACCCCGTATCTAGAAATTATCCTAAGGTCTTGATGAAGGAGAACATTTGAAGAAAATTGTAGGACATTAGATGATGACAGTAGTGCTCTTTTTTTTCTGCAGATTTTTTGCCTGCACTATTTCCCGATTTCTTTATTTTATTTAATGAAGTTTAATTAAAAAATATTTATGGCGACCGTATTGTTAGAACTTTCCAGGGAGTTTTTGTGGCAAGTCAGAATCCATACTTTTTTATGTCATACGAGGCAAACGAACAGGTGTGTCATCTGATGTTAAGTGATCACGACCGTCCATAGATACTTACAATACTAGAGGAGTCACAAGTGCGTTGCCAGCCTGTGTTGGGGTTGGGGGGGGGGAGAAGGGGAATGTGAGTTGCGGTGGGCCTCCGGCGTGCTCACTGACCGAACGAAAGGCAACAATGCAGGCATTGTTACTTCTCGTTGGTTTTCTGTGAAAGGGTGGGACTACCCTGGACGAGCCGACCCATGAACGCTGAAGCCATTAATAGCTTCAGTGTGGCTCTACCATGTACAATAGAATAACCAATAATCGAACTATATTACGTAAAACACCACCAAAAATATAAAGTCCATTCTATATGATATTCCAAGATCCCGCCTAAAACTCCAGTTATTAATTATGTGAAAAATAACAAACAACCTACAGCCGAATAACGACATATTCAATAAGTTGTTATCCCCAGTATAACAATAACGGATTACATTATTAGTTCATTAGTTGCTAGAATAATGACCACCCCTATTATTGGTACGATTTGTTAAAATACTTGCCTACTATCCTTTAATTAATAAAAAGAAAAGAGTCATTTTGTAGATGGTAGATCCACGCTCAATCTATTATTGGCTTCTGCCATGTATGAATGGGTCGGCTCGCCCGGGGTAGAACCACTCTCTCACAGAAGACCGACGTGATGTAAGTGCTTGCATTGTTGTGTTTCGTACGGTCAGTGAAAACGCCGGAAGCCCACTTCTACTTTTCCCTTCCTCCCCCCTATCCCCCAACACAGGCTGACATTGCACTTGCGAGTCCCCTGGTGTTGCAAGTGTCTATGGACGGTGGTGATCACTTAACATAAAGTTACTCACCTGTTCTTTTGCCTCCTATGACATAAAAAAACCCATTACAAGCATTAGTATCAATATATAAAATCAACCTTTATCAGTTATAGGAATAGAGTTAAGTGCATTATTCGATTCTATTTCACTGAAGGACTCGTAAAATATATAGACTGAAGATTAATTAATTCAATCATTTATATATTATTTAATTCATTCAATCTTGATATCAAGTTATTGGATTAAACAAATTATTATGCCTACGTTGTTTTATTACATAGGTTACGTTCTGGTCATTTTCCGTCACAAAAATTTGAATATATGATAAAAAAAAGTTCTTCACCATTGTGTACAACATGCGGAATTATAGATGATGTTCACCATTTTCTGACGGAATGTGGCAAGAACAATAATGTTAGAATAGATTTAATTAAAAAATACAATTTAAATAAACTGGATGTCGGCATGTTCCATAGTATTTTAGCCAAACCTTCGAGTGAGGTTGCTAAAATGCTATGTGAAATGAGTGAAAGATGATTGTATAAAAGAGGATGTACGAAAGGCTTTAATATTAGTATAATTAGGTTATGATGGGGCTGATATGACTGGAGTTAAAAGCCCCTAAACGAAATAATAAAAAAAAAAAATTATTATGCCCAAAAACAACGAAAAAAAAATGCCCGAGATTAAAAAGTTACCAATCGAGACGTTCCCCGAACGATCGTGCAATATTTTCGCGAAGCGCTGTTTACGAAGTAATTTGTTAGCCCTTTTCCACGCTCCTTAAAGAGATCGTTCGAGATTCAACATGACTTCATTACACGAACAGGACGTCTAGTGAATTAAAAAAGTTACGATTTACGTCTCGGAAACATCGTTGAAACTTTCTAAAATTGAGTTATTAATATCTATAGCCAGTAGTTCAACCTAATACAATTTAATTTATCAGTACAATGCTCACTAAATAAGTCAAAGTGTTATCTATATCTTCTCCAATAAGATGAAACTCACAAATATACAACACTAGCCTCTGCCCGTGACTTCGTTCGCGTGGAATAGTTACTTTGGGCAAATGCTAACAGGCAGCGGAAGCTCTCAAGAGGAAAAATCCCCGATTTTTAAACATTCTTAATTATTGCTCCGCTCCTATTGATCTTAGCGTGATGATATATAGCCTATAACCTTCCTCGATAAATGAGCTAAATATCATTGAAAGAATTTTTCAAATCGGACCAGTAGTTCCTGAGATTACCCCCTACAAACTCACAAACTTTACCTCTTTATAATATTAGTATAGATTACAACATTATATCTTAAATATGTAAAAATCCAGTGTCATGATGTTTGTCCTCTATAAACTCCAAATCGACTCAACCTATCTTCATGAAAGTTGGCATTCATGTATAATTTGCTCCAACTTAAGGGATGTATAATTTATATTTCGAATATCGGCCTTAATATTTCATTGCTTACAAATCAGACTTATCAATGTTGATTATTGTCATTAATTATATTAGGTTTCATTAGTCAGGAATAGATGGCGCTTCAAATTAGTTTGTTGAGAAAAAACTCTAGGACCGAGTGTAAGGAAATCAAGTGACTTTAACGTGTTTGCATACCGATTCAATCGACATATGTTTGAATTCTCTCGAATGAACTAGAACTTTCAATGAAGGATAATATCGTGATGAAATCATAGTATAGTGATAGGGTCTAAGCTAAGCTTCCTTAGCTCGTCTGACTAGCTACATAGTTCATATGTAAGTGAATTTTTTTTTATATCATTGGAGGCAAACGAACAGGTGGGTCACCTGATGTTAAGTGATCACCACCGTCCACCAGCAACACCAGAGGAGTCGCAAGTGCGTTGCCAGCTTGTGATGGTGAGGGAGATGGGCCTTGTAGGTTGTAACCTACAAAGTAATTTTTTTTTTTTCTCGAACCGACTACGCTATTGACCTAGCAAGGTCTTAACAGCTTCACCGGACTACGATTAAAATTTGTTTTCTATTACAGGTGTATCACACGACAGGTCGTACGTTCTATTCCGCTTGGGTCGGCGTGTTTCGGTCCCAGTGCGACAGTTCGCCGAAACGGGACGATCCGATGCGCTCGGCTCTGCACCTGGCACTATGGACGTGTTCGGTGCCTCGGCGATAGCCCAAGGCGCTGGACGGACTGAAGCAGTGTTCTTCGCCGATGGAAACCACTCTAGAGTAAGTAATATACTAAAATATCACTTTTGTTTTTTTTTTAGGAGGCAATCGAACAGGTGGGTGACCTGATTTTAAGTAATCAGTGATCACCACCGTCCATAGACACTTGCAAAACCAGGGGAGTCGCAAGTGCATAGCCAGCATGTGTATGCAGGGAGGGCGAAGGAAAGGGGGAGGGTGGAGAGAGGGGAAGTAGCCTCCGGCACTCTCACTGAACGCAAGCACTGCTACTCCACGTCGGTTTTCTGTGCGTCGGGTGGTACTACCCCGGGCGAGCTGACCCATTCATGCTGAAAGCAGTAATAGCTTCAGCGTGGATCTACTATCTATAATATTTACCCACTCAAATATAATAATCGATGACACTTTTCCTTTTTTTTATTGTGTTAGAGTGTTCGACTATTACTTGCCCTTATATTTATTTCTCTCTCTGTTCATCCGATAGTAAACCTATAACTCGAAAACTAGTGAACCAATTAACGTGATTTAAATCTATTTAGGTGTAAAATAATAGAATGGTTCGGCAGTAAAGGTTCATTTACAAAGTCAACCATATGCTTAGAAGGCTTTATAAAGAGCAACTTAATAATATTGTGCTACATGAGCGAAGTGGCTCAGCGAGAGATCTAGAAATAAATTGAAAACTTTTTTTTTTCGAACTAACTACGGTCAATACCGTAGTTGACAGGCTTTCATGGCTTCACCGAATTACTAAGGCGAGCGCTTAAAGCATTTAGCCATATATACATTGTGTTTTTGAACTGACTACGCTATTGGTTTTACTAAGTTTATTTTAACAAATTATTACAATAACTTTGATACAGTGTTAAGAATGTTTTATACTTTGCCTAGTCATTATAGGCTTAACATAAATAGTATGAATTGAAAAATCTGCAAAATATAATTCGAACAATAAATTATTTCTCATGGCATGTTTCATAAGCTACGTTGTTGAATTTTCGTAGTAGCCTTCCGTCAGCAAACGATCGCCGAAAATATCGTATTTCAACATTAATTAATGCCCCCGGAGAGCAAACAACAATTACGATACGTCAGCCGGCGCTGGGAAACAAATAAAAAACGGTATAAATATCCAGTTGTAATAAAAGGGAAGTTATTATCGAGTTCAGGGTTTCATTTTATTGGAATTCGGGACTAATTCTGGTCGTCGATTTGGTTTACGTGCGTCTTTATCTATCGATTTATGATATTATCACCGCAACTAGGTTGACAGTTCCGAACAGTCATTTTCTATAAATTTTCGGCTTTAGTGAAATTGGTTCTAATAGCGTGGAGTGAAATGGAACAAACTATTAATGGCGCCTAACGTCATTATTACATAGAATGTAACAATAATGTGAGATTAGTAAATATAGCACTAATTTACTGTAGCAGCGTTTGCGATACCACGCTACATAATATCGTTGACTTTTCACCACTTCACCAGACTACTAAGGCGAGCGCTTAAGGCACTTAGCCGATTTTGTTTAGGTAACATGCTCAAGGGTGCACTGCACACCTCGGCTTGGGCTGTTACTGAAAAAAACCCGATCTTACCTAGCTAAACTATTCCAAGCTATATATGTATTCATTTTTTAGTAAAAAGAATTTGCGATTTGTTATAATTTTAATGCGTTCAACATTTTAATGTGTACGCGCGATTCGTGTCTTGTTCTTGAGTGACGTTTGTGCGGGTGCAACTTCAGATCACTTTTGTAACGAAACATTGACTCTTGTAATTCCATTGACAATGTTGTTATTTACAAAATAATATTGAATGAATAATACAGATTTAATATAAATAATTAATTTACAATAATGTAGGTACTGAAAGATATTTTATTATTTAATAAAGTGTATGGTAAGACGAACAATACTACAGGCAATATCTTTGAAAATGGATAAAGAGAATTATTATTATTTTAGATATTTTTTTAAATATTTTCGTTGGAATCATTGCAAAATTAAACAAATAAATGAAAAAAAAAATTACCTGAAGTTAATTCTATGAAATGTATATGGAACATTCACTCTATCAGCCATTATATTTCGACATTACAAACAAGCAATTCAGTTTTATTTATTTGTATGTACAGATTATTGAGTAATTATACTATGCGCCTAGCTGGTACTCGGACTTCGACCGCGTGAAATTTAGCGAAAAACTTTTTGTCCATTGTATACGTAGGAAATATTTTTATTTCGAAAAATGCCGAGCGTTGCTCTTCCTCAAAGTATAGTATACCATACTAGCAACTGTCCGCAACTTCATCCACGTTATATTACAATGTTAAACATAATCGAAGAGACTTTATGCAGTTTAAAGCCTAAAAAAGCATTTATAAACGTCAAAACACCACCGATTTTATAAACAAGCTAGTCATCAATAAGAACAGGCAAAAAACTCGATTGGGTTTATATTTTTCTCGAATGTATTTTATACCAAATTATATTTACACTGGCTTGTAATGGATGCACAGAGAGAGGTGTTAATTCCAGAAAACATCATCGTTCACATATCGATGTATTCTAGAATAACCTACCAAGACTCGCTTGACATACCGCTTGAATTTACATTCCGGTAATTCGGTAATTTTCATTCGAGCTTTGTTGTATAACTCAATACTATTACCTAAAAAAAATGTTACTAGTTTTACTGAGCCTGAAACATGACCGACCAGTTTGTAATAGTTTCTAGTATTTAAATCATGCTAGTCTTTAACAAAATCTAGCTTTAGTAATAAAATATAGCCTAGCGCCCACGTTCTTCATAAGAAAACACATTTATATGTTCAACTTTCATGCTGATTGGGTAAACAATTTTAAAGTCACACATTTTAAAATCAAATTAATTTGTATTTTTTCTATTTTAATCAGATCTATAAATTTTTGGAGCATGAAATATGCACAACAATAATTAAAAGTTACAATGATTAAATAAGTAAATTTATTTCAAGCCATTAACCTGAAACAATTATTTTTTTAGTACCGAAGCTTAACATTAAAATGTTCATTAAATGACGCTTTGATGAGTCCAATAATTATTTTTATATTCATCGTAAAATCTCCCGATTAGTTTTCACTGAACGTCTAAAACTCACTCTTTTTTGACATTATTCTTTTTAATTTAAATCTTATAATTCAGGGTTTATTTTTATTTGAATATCATCATTATTAAGATAATTAATGGGAATTCTGCTTCAACAATTTCATTACCATAAAATCACAAGCTTAATGATCTTCGTACTAATTACTACCCACCGAGATTACTGAAATTGATAGAACGTTGAGGTAGATTCATTAGGTTTGAAATTACTATTCTTTTAGTACCTTAGAAGATCTTACATAGGCAGTTTATTAATATTTATTTATTTATTTTAGGGTCGTCAACATGACAATACATTAGTCAATATATAAAAAGTAGGACTATTGTGATACATTATAAATGTAGTCATATTTACAGACAACCATGGCTTGCTCCAACAATAAATTAAATATTAAAAAATTAAGTATCAAATTATTTTACATATTTGAAGATTAGACATAAAATACAAAAACAAGGCAATTAAAACAGAAAGATAAATAAAACATTAAAACTAATTTATACTCTAAAATTTTATTTTAAAATATATGGATATAACAAAGTAACAGAGAGAGACAATAAAGATATGACAATAATATGGTCTTTGAACAACATTTAATCTATACATATAATAAAAATGTAAATCAAATTAATGAAATTTTAATTTATTTTTGACTATAGGTTAAATGATCGTTTACGTATGTAATCCGATAGCAACCACGCCTTTTCGATACGAGATATTTCGTGTAATTTTAACCTTCGCGCTCATCTGCGTGCGACATCCCAATTATCTTACCCAACGAAGGCTAAACTGTCTGTTTCAGGTTTGTTAATATTCGAGATTAATTATTAATATAATTAAAATTTTTATGCTCACCGTAATGACAGCCAAGGCGATTAATTAAAATTGTTAATTTGTGCGTAATAGACGCTTGTTTTAATAATGAATTAACAGATTATATGAGAGAATATCAAGAAATTGTAGGTTATATTTCCGAAATCTATACTAATATATAAAGTTGAAGAGTTTGGTTGTTTGTTTGTATGGTTGAACGCGCTAATCTCAAGACCTACCGGTCCGATTTGAAAGTTTCTTTTCGTGTTAGATAGCTTATTTATCGAGGATGGCTATAGGCTACATATCATCACGTTAAAACCAATAGGAGCTGAGCACTAATGAAGAATGTCTCAAAATCGGACTATATTGGAAGCTTCCGCTGCGTGTTAATGTCAGTATTATATGCGTTGCCATGGTAACGCGATAACATTCTATCGCAAATATTTTCAGGGTTTATTTTGTGTTCCTATTCAAAAAGTTTATTCTACGTTAGTTTTGTTTCCAATTTTTGATTATACGTGGTACGTATATATCAAGAACGTCTCCAAAGTTTATTTCGTGTTGCTATTCAAAAAGTTTATTATATTCGTCCAATAAGATAGGCGAAGGAGTTAATCCACACTTCCAATTTTTGAAGTTGTCAATATAGGTCGTTATTATTAGGGATGTTATGGATATGATATTTCGGTTACGGATACGGATACCGATATAGGAATATAATTATATCGGTTACGGTTACGGATATGTAATTATTTGTGATTATCCGTTAGTTTCGGATAGTTTCGGTTACGGATATTAGATTGAAGTAAAGTATAAGCACAATTACAATGCAATAATTTGGTTAGTCTAACTCTGAGTTATCATTTGGTATTATAAATCCGTCATATTAGGCAAGTAATTAATATATCTACTTAATTTTAATTCTTATCTAAGTACTAAGATAAGAAAATGCGATAAATTTAACACTAAAAATAAACTATACACATTGTGTATATTAACTTATAACACATGTATAATAGATCAAATATATGCGTGTTATAACATAACGAGAGTTTTTATTTTTAATTATATTTATGAGGAATGAAATCATCTATACCAATATCAAAAATTTAAAGTTATTAATTATAGTTCTAATAGCCAAAACTGAGCAAAGGAAGATTATATTTAACGAAAAGCAACCTTGCAGCCTTATCACCTGATAATCGTTTATTTTGTTTCAAAATATAAATAAAACCATATTTCATAACATTGATTTGACTGTTTAATTTGTCGGTTACCAAATACGTCAAAGTTTACTTATGTTACCTATAAAAACTAATAAAACCACACATGTTTTGCAATCGATATATTATGTCGTACAACGATGCTTCGATGTTGATATGAATATAATCATCGAAGTTTTTCTAATATCGATCGTCCTTACTACAAGATTCACATGGAGTGCAAGTGCGGCGAAACAAAACCTGTCGAAACATGTTTTATTTGGACTTCACCAGTATTCCAAATTATCCGTAACTTTGGTACGGTTACGGTTACGGATATTTATTTATTCGGATATCCGATAGTTTCAGTTACGGTTACGGAGCTCTATAACATCCCTGGTTATTATGTATTCTTTAGCCAGTTTTCTTTTGTGTCTAAGTTAATGAAAAGGTATAAGCGCCAAATCCTCTATATAATATTTCGTAAATTTTTATCTCTTAATATTCAAGGCTACAGAATTCATGCTCCGTGGTATTATTTATTATTCATTTCACTTATCCACATTAAACGAACCATATTACATAAAACGCCACCAATTTAACACAAGATAGAGTCAAGTAACACAAGATTATAAATAAAATATAAAATCCACTGCATGACAGACTGAAATTCCGCCAAAATCTCCTCTAAAAGTTTATTGTCTGTTAGTTTTGTTCCCAATTGCTGGCGGGTTCGGCAGACGTTGCCCGCCGTGATAATAAGCCAAACTATACCTAAACCTAGCCCAAGAATCATTTTATATATTGGTGAAAACAGCATGAAGATGCGTTCTGTAGTTTTTGATCTTATCGCGAACAGACATATAGAGAGACGTGGCAGAGGACTTTGTTTTACACTATGTAGTGATGAACCCGTGCATTCGTCAAGTGAAATTCAATAATATGTTGTTCACTGTAAACATGCGCGTACTGCGCTGTACTGCACTCCAAAAATAAATATTAAGTTAATAATAAATAGTAGGTAATTACTTGAGGCATAGTAGACATTGCTGTGTACTGTGCAAGATCGTCTATATTATATTACAAATGCACTCAAGAGATGGCGCCACAATACAGTTAGCTCGCGCTATTGGTACATGGAGTACAAATGACTTGATTCGTTGCTAACACTGTCGTATTTGGTGATATTGGTCAAGTTTATTGACCCGCTTAACATCAGGAATTTTTATATAGGTTCTTGCGAGCTGTAAATCGCTTGCAGACCTTCTTTAATACATCGACTAGTATATTAGATCTCTTTACCTATGAAATTGCCCGTTTTGTATGAAAAACGAATTTTTAAACACATTTTTGCTTTGATTGATGATAACTCTGTGCCAATCATCATATAGACCTGATGAGTAGCTCAAATTAAAGGGATTTAATTGCCAAAAAGAGCATTATACATAGCTTATCAAAAAAAATGTTTTTGCTCGTAAATCGTTTTTAAGGTAAGCAAATATTTGTTTTTTTTTTTCGATGGTTTTCTAAGCATTTCTCTGGAACCATAGATCTGAGAATTTTTCATGATCGAATCCAAAAACGAGATAGTAATATAATATAATTGCTATTTAACACCGACAGTCATCATTATTTATGGACTGTGCTGTACTTTCCATCAGTTACTATGTATCAGTTTAAAAAAAAGCTTGATTTTTTACATCCCTCAATTTTTTGGACTAGTGTATTTTATGTAGAAAGCGCACTGTAAGCTGACGTCAACACTCGCGTGTTGTTGACAGCTCTCTTATTACGTTACATAATCTGTTACAGAACTAATAGACTGGATACTAGCTAATTAATTACATGTATGTTTTAATGAACATGTATTTCATTATTATTAATTTGTATGTATTTAGAGTCTAAATTATTTGATACTAAGGCGTTACGTCAATATATTTATTTGTATGTAAATTTTGCAACTATGTTAAGTAACTGAACTATTAATTACATTGAATATATTTTGTAAACTTTTTTACAAAATTCTTTGTATTCAGTAACTAAATATATATAAATATAAGAGGCATGATTTCTTTTTTTTGTTTATTGCCTATTGATGTGCTTTAGTGTTATCATAAAAAAAAACTAAATATATTTCGATACTTTCATTAATAGTGAGATTTGAAAACATTATTGACTTACTTTTGTCGAAGTTTAACCACTCTACAATTAATTCTTATTATTCGTTTTAGAACAACATATGTTCAGAAAAATACATATAATAAATATACCGCTTATTAGGCAGATAAAGAAAAAAAGTAATGTTTAAAATTAGTAGAAGTTTATTCGCATCAATCGAGACCAACGAATCTTCGTCAACGGTTCGAAAATTACATCTGTCATCGAAAAGAACCGGCTGTAGACTCGATAGAATTAATTAATATTTTTTTTATAGTAGTCCGGTGAAGCTGTTAATAAAGCTAGGTCAATAGCGTAGTCAGTTCGATAAAAATATATGATTAATTTCCACTGGATGTACAGAGAGATATTTAGTTTCAGACATCACTATAATTGAAATAATAGTCCGCCTTATAAAAATATTACGACCATAAACTGTGAACTTGTCACTCTCTAAATTGCTTATATGTTTAAGTGATTATCGTGGAACCTAATTCTAAAAAACCTTAGCATGACTAAAATATGTCTTTTTAAACAAATT
>JACEII010000067.1:151892-189465 GCA_014332785.1 Antheraea mylitta | reverse complement strand
CTATACACTAGCATAGTTTGATAACTTTCTTTGGCCTTGACGTCGTAGTCATAAATAGAATACATTAAACTTTGATTGCTCTTAAAAGTTACATTACAGTCTGTTGTGGGGGATAATTTGTATTAATAACGGAAGTCTTTTTGTCACACTAAAGGACGGTGTCTTTGTGAAATTAATCTATAGGGAATTAAATATGAAAAATTGCTCGTATCGTCAGAACTAATATGACAGCGAATACCACCGAAGAACCGCGTTCAGCGAACCAGTTACCAACACCGCGACCGACTGCGAGTGAGCGGTCCGCGCTTCGGAGTCTTGCGCGTCGCTACAGGGCGCGTCGGCGTCGCAAGCTGCGCGCTGATAACACCGACCCAGCCGAGAGGAGAAAGCGAAAAAGAGCTAGTAAGTTTCTTCTACTTTACTAAAAATCTTGTTAACAGATTTACCTGAGTATTAACCACTTTTTTATTTATAGGATTTAGCATTCGACTCTAATCTCACTCGATATTAAATGAATGACGATATTAAACGAAACGCCGAATGAATAAAACTTTATTGTACTTTTGAGTTTATACACGGGTGATCTTAATGATATGAGGCATGTTTTTTCAATGGATGAGGGTTTTGTGGAAAGAAAAGAATATTGTTGGCAGTGGAATTATTTAAAAAAAGGAGAAAATCTATTACGGTAAAGCTAGAAGAGGACTTTCGAGTATAGTTGCCAAAACACGCATATCGATGCTTAGCGAAATATTTTCTACTTGAAGCCGGTCAGGTCAGGCCAGGAGACAAAAAGTTCTACCACCAAGCTATGGTTTTATCATGATCTTTTCCTTTGCCGAAATTTTCGTCACTGCAAAAAACTTTTTTGTTTGGGGGTGATTAGTACTTTCGAGTTAATGACGGCTGATTCTAGTACGCAACTGGTGAAATTAACCACAGGTGAGCGTCTTACATTTAAAATGAATATATAATGCACAGGGCTGCTAGACTGCCGCGTGTCAGACTGGGGGGAATGGAGTCCGTGCCGCAGCGATGGCGGCTGCGTCGGATCAGCGTTGCGAACTCGCAGGATAATTCGTAGGCAAAGAGCCGGCGGTGCTCCCTGTCCTCCCACTGCGCAGTCGCGGTGGTGTGCGACCAACTGCACCGCGCCGCAACCGCATGAAGACTGGCGAAATAACCTTACGTAAATTTCAAAATTCGAATGACTGCGATTCGATTTTCGAATTACAAAACTTTAAAACTATATTACCAGTTTAAAAATAATAGTTACGCTTGACGTTTGTCATACGTGAATCTGTGGCACTTTTTTATTTTAAACAACTTTGAATTATCTATGTAGTTTTCATAAATAAACTGTATTTACGAAGTTTCCTTTTTTAATCTGTCTCTCCGTCCAAAGATTTATTTTGAATTCCATTTTTTCCAATCCTTATTTGATTTTTATTCGAATGTAAATTCATTAGTGTGTAAAAAGGATTATTGTATAAATTTAAAATTAGTCATAGATATTGACTGTCCGTTTCAGAAAAAAAAAACTTTATTTCGGCTGTACCTAAGAAAGCTTAAAAATTTCTTGTTTTTGTTTGACAATTACATTTAGACTCGAGTAATGTTAAGATTAATTAATATTGTATAAATTCATCTAAATTATTTTTTATTAAAATAGGTTTATGTCAGTATTAGCCAGATGTATGTTATAGCCATATTTTAATAATATATGTATTTTCCGTATTTAATCTTACATTGAAGGTAAAATAAATAAAGTTACTGCTCTTTTTTTAGCATTTATTCTGTAGTAAACTATTCCAATATTCGGCGAATTTAATTAATTAACACAAAAGTTTCGTGCAAAAAGTCGTAGATCTTAGATAAAAAGGTTTTATTTCAAATTAATATTTATTATTGAATAACACTTTCAGCTCCAGTACAAAATAACATCGTGTCTTATATGCTATAGATGGTTAATATTCTTGTAATTCTTAATCAATTGTAAACATTGATCGCCATAATAAATGTGAATTGTAAAAATAGTTAAAAATACATATCGTTTACCTAAGACTTTGCGGCATTAAAATTCAATAAAAAACGTAGTTGTTCGTTCTTATAAATCCATGACTGTTATATATTTTTAATTAGTTTTCGGATTGTAATAACGAGATTAAATTTTTCCTCGCTTTGTCCTGTCCTATACAGAAATCGGCTTTATTGATTATAGTATAAGATTTCAATTTGGATAGGTAATCATATGATCAGATTATTTTTGTTCGTTCAGACGCACAAATCTTTTGAAATATCAGTCAGATTTCAATACTTATGTTTTCATTTTGCAACCTATTTATTGAAGAAGATTGTAAACTAGATATCATCACGCCGCTGCCGTTCAGAGCAGAGCAATTACCATATATGTGTAGGTCGGAAAGTATTCTAACCTTTAATAAGGTAATGGTGCGGGTGAATATTAAATCCGAAAATTAATTAATTAAATAATTTAAAATACGTAGTTTGTTCTAGCAAGTGTTTAATAAATCCAAAGATACAGCTTTTATTTTCATAAATGGAAATGTATAGTAATTATAATAAGTATGTATTTAAATAAGCTAATTAATTATAGAATGATGAATCTTCTGTCACGTTGCTGTATTTCGTTTGATGTGATTTTACAATTTCGTAATTATTGAAGCAATGCGAAAATCTTTTAAACATATGCGTATAATACGGTTTGGGATAACCACATATAATAAGAATTATAATCCAAATTAATGTTATAATTTTCGAATAATAAGACCATTTAAACTGTTCAAAGAATCGCTTATGCCAAAGAATTTAAATTAGGCTTAGTTTTCTGAACAAGTATTTTTAAAATTTGGATCATACTCCAAAAACTGTTAACTGTAACAATGAAGCATATTATTAATTTACAAATTGTCGTTGCCTTTTCACCTTATTTTTAGATGCGAAACAAAATTGATCGAAAGCATCTTGTTATGAATTAAATATTTAGAGTGTAAATTAGAGCCAAAAATGAAAGCTGAAGCGTGTTAACGTTAACGTAGGTAAGAAGTATGATGGTGTATTTTTTACAATGTAAATTATTCTGATTTCCATAATAAAAGATCTTTAATAAACACAATAATCGAGTTTTATTGGAGTGAATATGTAATACTACATAACCTTTACCTTATTCGTTAATTCTTTAATTATCATATTGAATAACAATTTTACAATTCGTAACATAAAACCTCTTAACTCTTGGAACTCCTGGACTATCCAAATTCATTAGGGTTTAAGCTCGATACAAACGAATGTAGACACTATAATATACTACTTAACAAGCTGTTGGCAACATAAGTTTAAAGAATACTGTATTTATGACAACATTTGAAAAACTTGAACAATAAAAAATTATGTAATGTATAATTGTGATTTTGAGGTTTTGGTGGGATTTTAGTCTGTCATGTAGTGGATTTTATATTTTATTCATAATCTTGTGTTATTTGACTATATATTGTGTAAATTTGGTGGTGTTTTACGTAATATAGTTAGTTTATTATGCATAAGTGAAGTGAATGGAAAATAATAACACGGAGCATGTAATTCTGAGATGCCACAAAAACTCCCTGGAAGGTTCTAGCAAGGGATCCACCAACTTGTTAGAATATGGTTTCACACGATGCTTAATATTGGAATGATCACACGAAGTTTGTGATATTATTGACTACGTGACAATGGCAGTAATAATCGGAAAGATTGATTGCCAAAAATAAAGTTAAAAAAAAATGTGATTTAAAAAATGGCTGCATATTTTAAAAACATAATCTGCCATTTTGAGATCTGGGTCTTAAAGAATCAGCCGAAGGGTTAAATATTAGAGTAGATATTACTTTGCTCTTTCGCCTGAAGTTCACTGGACCCTGGGGCATTTCACGTAAAGCGGACAACGAAAGAAGGTGAGTTTTCGCAATTCATTCCTATTCAGCCTAATTGGACTTCTAGTAAGAATGAATGTGAATGCATAATTTTTTTTTTTCTATCACGTTTGCTTGTCAAGTTATGGGCTTCTAAAGAGGACTTACGTCTGAAATTCAGATTTTTTGGAAGTAGTTTATCGAACTGAACAAATTTACTATAAAATATTAAATGCAGCGATTTATATAGAAGAATAATTGTTCTTTTTGAAAATAAAATAAAACTTGATTTTTTTTTTTTTTTTTTATGTTCTAAACCGAAAGTTAAAGTTTAGGTGGTTTTGGGAACGATAATTTGATCTAGCTAGATTTTATTCAAAAACTTTTGTTATCCGAGTTTTCAGGCAATGAAAAAGTATACCTATATAAAGGTAAATTTCGCCGCCGCTGTCAAAACAAAAATCGCTCAGATTGAAATAGGCTTCTTCAAAAATCCATGTAATCCCAGTTCGAATCCGAGTGACAGAAAAGTTATCTTTTTGTAATATATTGTTTGTTATAAAAAATACTAATTTAGTGATTTAATTTAAAAATGATTTTTAAAGAACCGAGCTAGGCTCGGTCGTCCTGGTACTAATATTGAATATGTGTAACTACATATGATTAATAGCTACCCCAAACCATTTTTAGTTTCGATGAGTAGATAAAAGATGATATATAATAATATCACATCACTTCAGTGCGTTATCTTCCAAAAAAATTTATCTACCGCGCCGACCTCGTACTTTGTGGGATATGCATGTACATTAATCGATCTATCTCCTTAATCAATTCTGTGCCAACTTTACAAGTTATAGTATATTTTATGTGTATTTCAAGCTATACTTTAATGAACAAAAAATAAAAAGAAATATGCCAAGTTACTAAAATTTTGTTTTGAAAAATTAACTTTCGGTTTTGAACATAAAAAAAATTTTTTTTCAAGTTTTATTTTATTTTCAAAAATAACAATTATTCTAAAATATAAAACGCTGCATTTAAAATTTTATTGTAAATTTGTTCAGTTCGAAAAACTACTCCCAAAAAAATCTGAATTTCAGATGTGAGTCCTCTTTAGAAGCTCATAACTTGACAAATAAACGTGATAAAAAAATAATAATTATGCATACACATTCATACTTACTAGAAGTCCAATTAGGCTGAATAGGAACGAATTTCAGAAACTCACCTTTTTTGTTGTCTGCTTCACGTGAAATGCCCCCCTCCTGCTACGTCTTACTGCAACACGACTTAACGGCGCCCAATCAATTGAATTCACAATCAAGTCTGAAAGATCTGAATATATCAATTAAAAATATCTAACATTTAAGCAAAGTCGTTCGATTTCTGAATTGTTTAGAATGAGATTTTCGAAGGTTTACTGCTTATCTACACATATAAATATAATCGATTTGTCTTTTTTCTTTTTTTTTACGTGGGGTTGGATAATCTGCGAAACAGTTTAATAAATTTTGACGAAATATTTACCCATAGAGAGGATTCACGACAAAACCTCACCAAGAAAATCTTAAATCTTGGAGTAACGTTTACGCTTTGTTTCATTAAAATCGTTCCACGCTACCAGAAGTTATTGTAATTTGAATGATGGCTCGAGTTAAGTACGAGGGAAGAGTAGACAAGCAATTGCAATTCAGTCTCTTACAAAAACAAGAATAATGTATAAATAATATCTAAGACACAGTAAGAGAGTAACTGTTTTAGCATTAAGTTCCATGCGGATGAAGTCACAGTCACAGGTAATAGTAAATGAATGAATAATACTCATAAATTAATTACCAGATTATAGTTGGTATCTATAGTTATTTAAATCAACCCGAAACCGACTTCATCCAGTTTCCTGTCATTGATAAGGGCCATCTCTCGAAATTAATCAGGCATAACCGACATTGGAAAACTTGTAGCTATAGGGGGCGACCTCACGGAAACGTCATTCCCATTGTAAGCCTGTCGTTTACACTGACGTAGGTTCGAGATATACCCATACAAATAATGGTACCGTATAGAGTTATCTATGTCTACGTAAAAAAATGCGTGTTGTGGAACACTCTGTTGGAATGAAGTTCCTTTCGTAATTCGTGGTTTATTATTATTGATTAACCCCTGGACTGTTTTTTTTTCCTTGAACTGACTACGCTATAGGCCTTACTAGGTCTTCACAGCTTCACTGAACTACAAACCCCTGGACTGTGCAAAACCGTAACCGTTGTATTACAAAAAAGTTAAATACGTATTGAATATTTGCTTGCCGAACATTCGACATATTGTTGTTTTGTCTAGCTTTGTTAAGGTTAGACTTGCGAAAAAAGGATAACGCGAACTATAGGATAAGGCGAGCACGATGCATTTAAAACGAAACTTTTGTAAAGCAAGTATTCAATAGGTATTTAACTTTCTTGCGATAACATATATAAGGTTTATTTGATAATTATTTCGAAAGATAGGGGCACATTGTAACGTACTATGAAAAAACAATCAGCACAATAAAACATTTAATGAACTTATAAATATTCATTATTAAAAAAAAAACTGGGGGCAAAGTGATTTGACCCTTGTAATATCATGTATATGGCGAAAAAGCCCGTCATAGTGATTCGCTTCTGCGTGTCGCGTTTCGGGATCAGCCTGTGCATATCCAGTACCGGGTGACTTTCGTCATTATGGCCGGCATGACAGCGGCAACCGACGATGGATAATCTGTCTATAGGTGGTTGCCGATGTTTTTGGATTGTACTATGCTTAACATCAGGTACAGTGCAGTCACTTTGTCGTGCTTCAATAAAAAAAAAAAAAAATCAATCTGATGTCCTTAGGTACGAATCACGGTATGTACCACCGAATTTTTCGGGATTCACGTACGTTTACTATTTTAAGTTGGTAACACTATCGGTGGACGGTGAAGGAAATCAAGAGGAAACCTGAATCTAACATGTTCTTGTAGTACCAACGATATATGTGGAGAAATATATAACCGTGGATTACTCGGTGTTTGAAATTGCCAATACGTAGTGGGCTGGCGTGGGGATTATGCCCATATTTTTCTTCCTGCAGCTCCACAGTGGGTCTCTTACAGGCTGATGATGAATAGATGGCGCCAAGCTGTATCGTAATTTTATTAAGTTTTATATTGTAATTAAAACGGATCCAGTTACAGATTGTTATTGCTGTAGTATAAAATTTAGTTATTAATTGTGATTACTTCATTACGTTTTAATAATAAAATGTTAAATGTATTCATAAATACGAAAGTAGAAAGAGAAAATAAAATGAACAACAAAAACTTAATGTGTGTAGAAATTTATTTGAAAAATATGTAATGCTTCACAATTTTTTTTTTACAATTGAATGTAATAAATTAACTAAATGTAGAAATCTGCTACCAGGAACTAATAAAAATATGTAAGTTGATAATAACCATACAAAAGAACCGTACCATGCAAGATAGTCAAATCCCCATTATAGACCTAGATGGCGCTGACTGAAATGCTGGAAAATAAATATCTATCAAAGATTAAAAATAACATATTTATAGTATAAGTTATTTAAAATGTAACAAGAGATAGGCATTATTTTCGAATGTCTAATAGCCATTTTAAAATCTGCTAAACTATATTTTATTCATTGATAAATGTATCGAAAATTATTCAATCCTTATTAATCGCGTTACGACAAAAAGCGTGGGTAATCTATAAAGTTGCGCCCTGTGAACCACTAGATGTCGCTAAAACAAAAAAGCTGAGTATAAGAGATTGCTATCTAATAAACACTAATAACAGATACTAACGAAATGGGCAATGCTGATATTACTAATGGGAAAGTAAATTTTTTATTCGTCTGTAGTCTTTTCAGGGCCAAATCGTTCAATAAACAACAATATTTATGTATTGTATGTTATTTTATTCTTATAAGTATCATAATACACCTTAATATGCTATCATTTCTTTCTTGTAATTGTGTCCAAATAAAAAAAAACGTCAGTAGTATAAGCTTCTAATATAAATATTCATTCCATCATTCCTTATTCATTCCATTTCATTCATTCATTCCAGAACCCCAACGGCATAATAATATTTGCATCTTTACCCGAAGTTAAACCAGTTATTATGACAACTCAACCCTTTAAACATCCGTATAATCCAGTCGCTCTATAACTCATATCGGCTGTCGCCCCTTCGAATTGCTTCCTTCCGCAATGTTATTGCATTATACCCTTACCCCTCAAACCGATAACACTCAAGACATCCGGTTGAGGGAGTAATTTAATACGTTTTAAATTCAATTTTAACTCTAGTATTTGATCTTTATTTAAAATGTTTTTAAATAATTTCCTAAGCCCGGACCAATTATTGATTTTGGTTGACTTTACGATTAAACCACTACAATTAATCGATTTACTAGATAAGTGTTTTAAATACTAGAAACAGTGACAAATTGATCATCCTATGTTTCAGGCTCAATAAAACCAGTAACAGTTTTTCAGGTAATGTTAGGTTTTGCAACAAAGTCTCAAAGTAGATTATCGATGCCGTATAGTAAGTACAAGCATCACGTGTCTCGTAGTAACACTTCTGTTAATGCATTTGCTAAACAGAAAGCTACTATTATACATTTTTTTATAGATTTGTATGATAGAAACATTAGCCCTATCGAGTTTGTTGCTGGTTCTTCTAGATGACTGATTTGTTTTTCGAACCGGTGATAGCTCAGCATAAGCTACTTGTTAGGGCCTTAATTGAATAAATTACTTTTTATTTTAACCACCTTGTTCAATATGTTTAAGGTTATTATGGGTGAATCGTTTCGTGATCAATAGTGATTTCTAAAAATAACACTCCTTTCTGTACAACCGTTAATAACATTATAAAGCTGGAGAGTTTGTTTGTTTGATTGAATACACTAATTTCAGGAATAACTGGTTCGATTTGTAAAATTCTTTCAGTGTTAGTGAGCTCATTTATAAAGGAAGGCTATATACCTTTACGCTAAGGCCAATAGACGCGGAGCACCAATTAAGAAAGTTTTAAAATGGTTTTTTTAGAGCTTCTTGTTAGTTTTAGTTTAGTTGTTAGTTAGCTGCTTGTTAGTTTTGGCCCAAAAGTAACTATTTCACGCAGACGAATTCGCGGCCAGAGACTCAAATTGACCCCTCTTTGTGCATCCACTATAAGCATGCTGCAAGCAAGCAAGCAAGATGTATTTAAATGTATGTAAAAAAAATGTACCCGATCGAGTTTCTTGCCAGTTCTTCTCGATTGCTGGGTTGTTTCCGAACCGGTGGTAGTTTTTGACGTTCATAAGCGCCTTATTAGGGCCTAAACTGAATAAAGAATTTTTGATTTTGATTTTGCTTTTAAGACCAGTAAAAAACTAGTATATACAAAGAAATGTAAACTAGGTCATGTTTCTTACCCGTGTTTGTAACTATATTGATTTCCAAATCGATGGTAGTGTTCATAAACTTTTTATCTAAATTAAACAAATCATTTTCATATTTTGATTCTACAAGATTACGTTAACAAAACATAAGGCTATATAAAAAAAAATTGAGCCGTCACGGGACGCTTGACAGATGTGAAACATAATTTTTATTTTTGTTTAAGTAAAACACAGGTTACTCTTACTGGGCATCGCGGCGCCACGTCTCACACACACGCCTGTATCGCCACGCCAACAGTCAAAAATATTCACATGTAACGCTAAACTTCGTTGGCTGGAAAATCCTAACCTAGCATCTGTTAAAAAAACTACAATCTAGACGGCTGTATTTACGTACCGAATATAAATGTTTTTCCAAATGATTACATCATGTACATTATTAATTGAATGTAATATTTATATATAATTTATTCATCATATTCGTATTAACGGAACCCATTAATGTAATCGGATGATTGATATTTCCAATTACTTGTTCCATGTTATTACCCGGTAACGTGATATTCTTTTATGGAACCACTTATTTATTATTTAAATTATAGCGTTCACGACAAAAGCTTTTCGAAAATGCTTCCCGATAATGGTTCAACGTATTACGTGAACAAGTTTTTTATTATTTTATAGGTAAGCGCCAGGGGCGTTGTTACTCCCGTATCCGCATATGTACCCCTTAGATACAGAGGCCTCGATATGTACGAACTTAGGAGAACATTCGTAATATGTAAGGCAATGTCTTATTTAAGACAAGCTGTGTTCTCTAAACATTAAGTAACTGACTACGCTATTGGTCTACCAAGGCCTTAGGTCTACTTCACCGGACTACTAAAGCGAGCGCTTAAGACAGCCGATTTTAATTTGACAGCTAGCTCAGCGGTGCACGGCACACCTCGGCTTGGACTGTTGCCTAGTTCATGCAATTCGCAACCTAACTGAGCTAATCTAAGCTAAACTACATATTCATACTTATATAAATTACTGATATATATGTGTGCCAAACATACATACCTCAACAACTCTTATATGTATTTTGTATCGGATGATTTTTCTAAACTATTTCAGTCTGATAAGGGAAAAATAAAACGCTTCCACTTTCACGTGTAAGCGTGTTTGTGTGCACGTATGTGGAGGTGATATGTGTAATGTTGTCGCAGTGATGTAAGATTTTGTGTCACTATATCGCGCGAGCAGCGCTCTCGAGGGCTCCACGCCGAGGGAACGGACCTATGCTTAAGCCGGTACCGAGTGGGGCCTAATCTGGTAGTTACTTATTGTGCAAAACAGTACTCTCGTACTGGAGTCGAGTCGTCATTAAAATTACAATAACTTTTGATAACGCGAACCGATTCTAATGAAATAAAAAGTAAATATTATTCAAAGATATACTTTATAATTTTTTATATCCGTTCGTTTGCGTGGCAGAGGACTCTGTTTTATAGTATGTAGTGATATAGTAAAAATTTAAATCTAATTAGTCTGTACATTTTCGATTTGAGAAAAATAATATTGCCAGTGTCTAGGACTAGATTGAATAATTGCAATTATTTTTAAAAATGTCTGCCCGCCTGAGACTTTAATATGTGCTCGTCTAGATTAACACTATCAGTGCTACCATTTCTAAATCCAATCCAGGTATACGTGATATAATCCAGGAACTAATATTTTCTCAATCCCAACATATCCGAGTGCTGGCGATCTTTGTACAATTCTCGACGCAGTACCCTAGGAAAATTAAAGATTCTATCTACACAACGAGCTCCAGTCGGAATAGTATGCGACTGAACAAAAGTTTGCGACGTTAACGCAAGCCAATTTCAAACGTAATCTCGACGGATTAAAACTGATATTGTTATTCAACTGCTGCAATGAAATAGTTTTAATGTGGCAGACGGTAAAAACTTTCAGCCATTTCAAGGAAGTAGGTTAATATTTACTATCATAAGTTAGTAAACTCTTATGAGAATGAAGTTATTTCTAGCTTTTGTGCTACAGTATGTTGTCACTAATATAATTCGAGTAATAATGAACTTTATAGAAATTCAAATACCTTAGTAAATGAATTAGCAAATTTAGAATATGTATCACTCACGTGTATTTTTTATGTGACTTCTTATGTCTTCGAAAATCTTATCCGCAACCCTATTGTGTGACGATAAACACTGTGTCAGGTAGAGTGTTGAAAACACGTGTTCTCGTCTGCCGAAGTTAAGCAACGTTGGGTGCGGTCTGTTCTTATATAGATAACCGCATGGGAACACCGCGTGACGTTGACTTTTTGTTATATTTTTTTAATTAAAATCTTGTCCTGTAATACAATAGCTTCCCTACTGTATTGTCTTTAGGAAACATTCTGTATTGTTACTATCCAATCACGACAAATTTACTGTGTCAAATGGTAAGCATGGTGTAATCAAAAAATAAGACGACAATCATAATATATGTAGACCATCGACAGTGGTTGTTGTCATACTGAGCTTGAATCTTGAACTCTATTAATATTGATACATCCGATGGTACATGAGATGCAGTAGGCGGAAAAAAAATTGAGCTCGTACAGATAAATATCAAACAGACTCACTATCACATAATTACACAATACTTACACTTAAAACTTATGCTATAGTTGCAGTCCTCTTGCAAATCGCTTCCTTAGGTTTCCATTTCGTTATCGCACTGCTAATACAACTCAGTTCTGACGCATCGCGGTGCGCTTTATATAATTTTTGATAACGGAGGATGGAAGGCTCTGGAAGCCCGACGCGACCTCATTATTCGAACGATCCGACAAATTCGAGACGGGCTATTTTTAAAACCCGTTGGTATTTAGTTCTCATGGTAGATCACTAATTTTTTATTAATTTGTATCGAGCTCGTATACAGAATGTAAGAATATTATTAGGAATCATCATTTACAAATGTAGACGAAGTAGTGTGCGATCGCTTATTCTGCATATACAGAGTGTATCAAAAACGCGACACGTCTAAACGTTCTATTCTTTAGTAAGCATTCGCGTAATGCTAGTTTCATACTAACGTGACGAAACTTCGGCTACTTGTCACAATAAAACCTAACCTCAAAATTCATTTTCATAAAGGCGTAGATAACGTTCGCACCTCTAAAGTTATTTCCATTTTTTTTTCGATCTGACTACATACATACCTCAACAACTTTTATATATATTTCGTATCACATAATTTTCTAAACTATTTCAGTTCGATAAGGGGAAAAAAATAAAACCCTTTCATGAGTAAGCGTGCATGCGTGCACGTGTGTGGAGGTGATATGTGTAATGTTGTCGTAGTGACGTAAGATTTTGTGTCACTGTATCGCGCGAACTGCGCACTCAAGGGCTTCACACCGAGGGAACGGACCTAGGTTTGAGCCGCTGCCGAGAGAGGCCTAATCTGGTGCCATTTCCATATTAACAATACATTATATTACATATAGTTTATATTATGTAGTTCCTTCGCTGTGTGTAAAAACCACGGACCCAGTTATAATACTGCATCTCTCGTCAGGAAGGTCGACAGTTCATAACGCATGACTATAATGTAAGCACTCCATAGCAACTATAAAGTTAGATATATAACTATATACCAGTCTCAGGCTAATAACATGTTTCCCCTCATAAAATCCTAAGCTTGTTAACGTCTGTATTGCACTCGTTTTCCGAGCTGAAAAAAGAAAACATCTCATCGTCTCTGAAAACATAATTACACTACCCAATTTACAAGCTCCGGGTCACGGCCCAAGAGATGTAGGTAAGTGGACGACGTTAATTCTTTTTGCTTAGACATGAATAGGCTTTTTTTCCATCCTACATTACCTTAACTAATGGGGCTTGTTTCTTAATTAGTACATTTATATAAATTAATTTAGTTACACCAAGTGTAAGGTATGAGATTAACTTTTACTATTATTCAGACACTTTTATTATGAAGAAATAACACCAATAACTAAAAGTCAATAAAAGAGTTATAGAAAACAGTTAATAGTGATACAATTAAGTCGTAGTCCAGTGAAGCTGTTAAGACCTTGCTAGGTCCATAGCGTAGTCAGTTCGAGAAAAAAAAGATACAATTAAGAAAAAAAAAAACAAATAATCTATCTATACCAATATTATAAAGAGGTAAAGTTTGTGAGTTTGTGAAATTGTAAGGGGTAATCTCTGGAACTTCTGGTCCGATTTGAAAAATTCTTTCAGTGTTATATAATTCATTTAAGAATAGGCTATATATCATCACGCCAAGACCAATAGGAGCGGAGCACCAATGAAAAATGTTTCAAAATAACTATTACTACGCGGACGAAGTCGCGGGCAAGGGCTAGTACTTAATAAAGAGATATAATTGGTTGTAAAATTGCATAGATAGTTCGAGCGGTTCACATGTATTCTAGAAACAAGTTGGCATTTGCTTCTGCTCGCAGTTTAGTTAATGTAAAATTGACGTATCCATAGGAAACACTATTATTATCTTGGACGAAAAATACCCTATGTTTTTTTATAAACACCTTTGTTATATGGGAGATCCCTAACGGATACCCATCGCGCCGGGCAGCTGGAAATGGGTTATATGCGTTTCGCTGGCACTGCATATGCTCCCCCGGCAGTTGCTGGCCTTTGAGTGACCCGACTGTGATCTGAGGGGTCAAAGATGGTAGACCTATCAAAGGGAGAGTGGGTGTATATATACCCCTGACAACGTGAATGTCAAATTTCATAATGATTGGTTTAGTCGTTTAGTTGTGAAAGCGTGTACTTTTAAAATTCGTTTGGAGTCTAAACTTACAATAATTACTTTATTAATGAAAACAGTAGTAGTAAATTTATTTACAGGACTAAACTACATGAGAAGATTTTAATTTAAAAAAATACAACAAAGAGCCAACCAATGTCACGCCACAGTTCACATAACACACAGTTTGGAAACTCGCTATAAACGCTCGCATCGGCACACTCAACAAACATGAGCATCGACACTACCCCTAAGCGAACCTCGCGGTACTGTATATAAAATTCCTTTCAAAACCTCTAGTCGATGTTCGTAGTTTCCGTACTCTGTCTCATATTTATACTGTGGTCACGCGGTGTTCCCGTTCATCCCGTCCTAGTACTGAGCGCGCCCGACATTTAACTTCGGTGATCGGACGAGAACCGATATTTTCAACACTCTACCCGATATAGTGTTTACCGTCACTACTTTTCTTCACACGAAAAAATCATGGATCAGAATTTCAAAGATCTCTCAAAACTAATCATAATTACTCTATTAATTAAAATAATAGTAACAAATAGGAGTCTAAATTTACAACAAATTCTATATTATTGAAAACATTGGTAGTAAATTAGAGTCTAAATTTACAATAAATTAATTTACTATTACTGTTTTAATTAATAGGGCGTTTATTGTTATTTTGATTTATCTGAATAAATCAGGCTTAATTCCTAAGTCAACAAACGTTTAGTTAACATCTGTAATCTTGTTTAATTATTTCGGGAAAATACTGCTTTAGAAGAAAGCCTGCGACATATATATTAAATGTATAAAAAAAAAATAAAGCTGAAAAGCCGTCACGCTAATTTGTGTCGTGTTACAGGGAAAAAGGGCCACGTTATAAAAATACGAACCGTTTCATCCTACGAACTGAGAGGGCCTATTAAAACTTGGGAAGTTAATGTTGTGTTGGAATGGTGCAATTATCTTGAACGGAACGAAGATACTTTTAGTAAGATGTTACTTGCGGTTGTGTTTCGCTTTTTTACAAAACTCTACTTCATCAAAAATATCTATCTATAACTATATTTCAATCAAAAACTAATCCAAGTTCTTTTTTTTTAACTTTATTTTTGGCAATCAATCTTTCAGATTATTACTGCCATTGTCGAGTAATCAATAATATTACAAGCGTTGCACGATCATTACAATATCAAGCGTCGTGTCAATCAATATTCTAACAAGATGGTGGATCTCTTGTTAGAACCCTCCAGGGAGTTTTTGTGGCACCTCAGAATTTCATGCTCCGTGGTATTATTTCCCATTCACTTCACTTATGCACGTTAAACTAACCAAATTACATAAAACACCACCAACTTTACACAATATAGAGTCAAGTAACACAAGATTATGAATAAAATATAAAATCCACTACATGACAGACTGAAATCCCGCCAAAAACTCAAATCCAAGTTTCCGTGAGATTTATTTCTGAGATAATTTTTTTCAAAGGCATTATTTGCGTATTGGCCACTGTCAATTATGCATTTGCAATTTTTGGCGGAATTTTGGTCTTTTATGTATTGGTTTTGACATTTTATTCATAACGTTGTGTTATTTGTTACATTGGTGGCATTTTACGTAATATAGTTTGGTTACTGTGCATAAGGAAAGTAGATGGAAAATAATGTTACGGGCATTGACATATAAAAACCCAAGACCGACAGTCTGGAATAAAAGCAGCTCTCAAAACCGGTTTAAAACTCCCCAATATGCATACGCGGTTATAGCTATGCAATAAACTTATGATTTTGCAAATTCAGCCTTACCTAAATGTTTAAAGTTGTTTTTACAAGGTCGCAAGCGACGCGATACTATTTGAAATGACTGCATGATCCCAAATTATGCACTCATATTTGTGTGCCGGTTATTATGAGAAGTGTGTATCTTGAGTTTTTGTACATCAATGGCTACCAGGTACCATCTTGTAAGAACATTGAAATTATCACACTTATAATATCTCCTAATCTACAATTTCAGCAATAATCTAGAAAGTCTACAAAAATGAAACTGTACATCGTTCTTAATAACAAGAACTGTCTAATCTATCTACGTAGTCAAATTTCTATAAAGATTTTTAACTAACTTGAATTTTTAGATCTATGGTGTTTTAGAATTTTAGACCGATCAATCTAAACTGCAATCCTAAGGCCTTACATGCATAAAGAACTGAATTGGGATGCCTTAACAGTACAAACACTGCTGATTTGTTATGGAAATAAATCTGGTGATAGTACTTCAGCATTCGGAACTTTCTCACACACATAATAGAATAAAGAAAGTTCAAAATGAGTGTACTACTTTGTTAAAATTAATACGTAAATAAAATATCAAATACAAAATTGTGTTCCACAAATATACTCGCAAAGATTAGATATTTTATAGCTACATTACTTATTATCAAGGTACATCTATATTTGTGAATAAAACTTATCAATTTTATCGATTGTACAGCTTAAATTAAAATACTTACAGGATCACTAATTAGATACCAACAATAATTAATTATCAATTATTAAAAAAGCGAATTAAATATGACCTTCATTTTATATAAAACTCAATACAGCACATATATTTGTTATTTTATAAATTTCTTTCTAGACATGTATGTATAAGTATGTACATTTCAATAAATACGTAACCATAAAAGCCTAAATTAAAAACCCCAAATGAAAACATAGTTCTTTTTACCGTCGCGGAATGACAAAGTTTATTGACCTTATATTGCTGCGTCCACAAATGTTACTACTCTGCGTAAACGATTAAAATTGTACTCAATTCAACAAATGACGTAATTCACAACGTGGAGTTGGACATTTAAAATGTCGGCAAGAGATGGCGCCACAGGTACTTTAGCTCGCGCCATTGTTAAGCTTACTAGAAATGGTTTGATACATCGTTACACATTTCCTCGACTACACCGTTTGGTCAATAATATTGTCCCACTTAACATCAGGAATTTTTGTAAGTGCCTGTAATTATCTAGCTTGCAAGACTTTATGAAATAGTATATATATTAAATTTCTCATTGTATAAATATGAAGTTAATAGTAAAATAATATTTTTACTCTTGTTTTGGTAGCAAGTGATAACAATTAACATTAACTTAACAATCGGAAATTTCTCTTGACAAGACATGTTTTGTGGAACTATTACATTTGACACCTCGGATTGCACTGATGTCGTTTCGGTAGTGAACATAGTTCCAGACATTAACGACTCGGCGGTACTTATCTCTACTCCAGACAATTTTTTTTTACATATGTCAGTTAACAATCTATCGAAGTAAATTTTTCTTCAAATTTTATAAGAATCTTGTTTATTTATCGAAGTAATTCTGCACACGTATGCATAAATTAATATTCTATTAAAAATATTGTTTCTGCCGCCAGCCATAGCTTTGCCAGCTCATGGCGGTGTATACATGCAATTAAGAACCACCTTTTTTGATTTATTAAATTATATATTTTGACAATAAGAAAATATAATAAAATGATTTATAGAACATTTAGTATATAATATATGTATATTGAACTTAAGAGAGATTTATTTTAAAATACTATTAAAACAATATTATTTTTTTATTCTGAAATATTTCAAGAGTAATCATCCACCTTCAAGAGACGTACTGCAGAATCATGGGTCTCTTCCTGAAGGAATGTATGGGTACAATCACCACGCTAGCCAACGGCGTTTTCAAATTCTGAGAAATCCAGTTCTACAATTTCACACATACGGCACATACAAGAACAGGTTCAAGTTCCCTCACTATGTCGCCCTACACTGCCAGCCGATAGTGTTACCAAATGAGTAAATGTAAGCGAACTCCGAAAAATTAGTTGATAAATGTATTCGAATCTGCGAACTACACATTGAAATTCCACCGGTAAAACCGCTTGACCATCACGACTAGCAATTTTAAAAGAAACTCTATAAAAGTCATAATATGTATGTAGTTTGTCATATCTCTAAAACAAAATATTTTTACTTTAAAATTAAGAAATATATGTTATACTTAGAGTCCCACTTAAAAATGTCACTTCACGTGTGGACACTGAACAATAAAATCTTTAAATTCCATGTATGAAATGCATTAAAATTTTTATAACTTGTATGTATTCAATTCACATAAGTAAATTAAAACAAACGTCTAAAGTCAAAGCATCATCAATGTGTAATTCATAGCGGCGATAATCTGATAACGAGATAGGGAAAAAACCATGATAAATATTAATGAATAGATAAAAATAAACTTCTCAGTTTAAGGTAAATACATAAAGGTTTAATAATAAAAACTTAACATTTTATAACTCTCTGCGGAGAGCCCGAGTACGACTTGTTAATAACTTTAAACTACAAATGTCGTCAAGAGATGGCACTACTAGTTGAATAAATCGCACTATGGTTAGGTAAATTTCAATATAGGTGGTTGAGCCGTTTACAATATTCTTCGCTTAGGTCTATGGTGACCTACTTACCATCAGGAATTTTTTGAAGAACCTAGCATAACTAGTGCTTAAGGTCTTATAAACTACTCCAATGAAAGTCTGAAAGCGAAAAGCCATCAGTAGGACTGTTGATATTTTTAAAAATATCGGATTTTCGATATATCGATATTTATGAAAATATCAATATCGGAACTCGATATATTTGAAAAAAATATCGATATTTCGATATATCGGCTATGTTAAAAAAAATGTAATTCAGCTTAACATTGATTTACAGTTTTTAATCCAGTATATTTGTACAGTTTATACCATATATGTTCTAAAATATAACAGTACAGTTCTAAGAGTCACTTGCACAAACGTCATTCAATCATATTGATAATCGTCATCATTATTGTTTTATCTAAATAAGATAATTACGTGTACCAGTATTTTTCAGTCCATCAGTTACCAAGTTTTTTAAATAGTGGTAGTCTACTAGTTTCACTAGTAGAATAACATTTCGATGTCTGCTGGTTCGAACCCCAGTGTGTAATAATGAATTTTACAAAATTCGCGTACACTTATTTAAATTGGTAACAGTATCGTCTGACGGTCAAGGAAAACCCCGTGAGAAAACCTGAGCCTGAGAAATGTTCTGGTAGTATTACTATATGTGAGAAAACGTACGATTGTGGTTTTCTCAGAGTTTGAAATTGCCAATACGCCATGGGCTAGTGTGGTGATTATATCCGTACCTTCTTTCAGGAAAAGGTCTGTAGCCCTGCAGTGGCTCTCTTACAGGCTGATGGTAATGAATATTTTTCAGCAAGAGATTTTTTAAATACTATTTACTTCATATGTTCAGCTGTTTCACTAGGTACTACGATTACTACTAGCCTGCTTCATATTCATTAATCCTAAACGTGGCAGCGTAGAAAATGACGGAAGGAATAGGATAAATGCAGGATGCACGAAATGGAGAAAGATGTTCAGGTTATGCGATCCACGAATGCCCTTGTAACTCACGGGGAAGGCGTATAAAATGGTTATGTTACAAAAGAAACGGATGGGAAAAAACTGTACGCGGCAGAGCTGCGATTGTTAAGATGTATGGTGTAACTAGAAGTGATAGAATAAAAACGTATTAGATAAAGTTTGAAAACATCACCAGTGACTGAGAAGTTGAGAAATAATGGTTGCATGATACAGGCATGTCATAAAGAGAGATGAGAGACTTATAACTAGAATAGTTTTAAGTATGAAAGTGAATAGATATAAAAGTAGAGGAAACCGAAAAAAGTATGGATAAAGTATGTAAAAATAACATATGTAATAGGTGTGAATTCTGAGATTATATCTGACTGAGGAGACTGGAAAAGAACAACATAATGTATCGATTCAACCTAGGTGGAATAAAGGTAAGAAAATGATTATGAATAAAAAATATATCGACCGCCGATATCCAAATTATAATATCAAAATATCGATATATCGCCCAAAAAATATTACTAAAAAATATCGATATTTTAAGATAAAAATATCGATATTTCGATATATCGATATTTTATCAACAGTCCTAGCCATCAGCCGATTACTGTTCAGTTTGTCTTATCCGCCGACATTAAGGCTTATTTCAAAACGGGAGTACTGTTTGACTTGATTAAGATTTTGGCCGTTTAATTTTTTTGATCCGCTTTGTCATATAGAAGCGGTCGTTGATAATAAGCTGATTATTTATATTTAATTTCAAATAAAAGAAGCAGACATTCATAAGTATATATTTAATGGTTTTGATTCTACTATTCACAGAATCTATTGTAAATTAGTTTATATAAACTTCATTCATTTTTAATCTCATAACCTGTTTGTTGTATAACCATCAAATATATAATAAAACCTATCCGGAGAATACATTCTATGATTAAAAATAATAAACAATTCGATTAAATTCCTTATAATATGCGTAGAAATAGAAAAAGTTACATAAATTATAGTTTTGTTTCAAAAAATGGTAATTAATGTAATTAATTATATTAGTTAAGAACATGTGACTGAATTCCTTCTAAACAGTTGGACAGATTTGGCTGAAACTTTTTGTCTGTTTTAGTGGGTCCCTTTATTGTTTAGATTCATAAATGGAACCAGTAGGTAGCGCTGCGATTGGATTCGAGCTATTTTTGTTTTCTTCTCAGGGCAGAACAACGTCTGCCGGGCCTACTATACCTTTTTCTACTGTGTTTGTCTACTGATTATCTTAATTTTATCTTGTATACTAGCTATAGCCGAGTTTTACCGAAGGGTAAGTTAGTTATCTGTAAAGTCCGTTTACGGATGATAATTTTACGTGATAACGTCATAAAAGAACATTGATAAAATTTTTTATATATTAAATTGAATTCTATATATAGGTAGATGCTTCACAAGCCGAACGCTTAACGAACGGTTTGCTCGGCTCAGGAAGAACGTGACAATGAGTCACGTTTTTTCGTACGTGCAGCCGAAGTCCATCGATTTATAAGACGACTAGCCCCTGCCCGCGACTTCGTCCGCGTAGTAATAGTTATTCTGGACTAACGTCAACACGCAGCAGAAGCTCTCAAAGAGGAAAAATCATCCCGATTTTGAAACATTTTTCATCTGTGCTCCGCTCCCATTGGTCTTAGCATGATGATATATAGCCTATAGCCATTCTCGATGAATGAGCTATATAACATTGAAAGAATTATTCAAATCGAACAAGTAGTTCCTGAGATTACCCCCTATAACGTCACAAACTCACAAACTTTACCTCTTTATAATATTAGTATAGATATTACATCTAAAAATAGAAAACAGTTTTATCCTTACTATTGAGGAGCTCAAGACTTATATAAAGGTTTTATTCGTTATGCAGTGGCATTAATTTTGAAATTTGAAACAATAAAGAATTATGATCGAATTTTGAACACTATACGGAAACTAGTTTAAAGAAAAATCTAAAATATTTCTAAAGACATAAACGATAAAGTCCATTCACTTCTATTCGTAATAATCTAAGCATATACCTATAAAATTTTGCCTCGTCATATATCAGTGATAGCGGACCTACGACCCACGGGTTGGACATCGACCCCAGCTTTTAATGGCTCAATGGATGATTGCTATGATCTAATTTTTTTATATAAAAGAGAAAACACACATTCAAAGCTATTACTGAAACGCACGTATAAACAGCTAAAGCTAAATAAAAAAAAAATGAGGCATCACGGAACCCCTTGTAGATGTGAAACATCGAAATTGTTTTGTATAAGTTATATACCTAAAAGAACACATTACGACATAAACCAGTCCGGTGAAGCTGTTAAGAGCTTGCTAGGTCAATAGCGTAGTCAGATCGAAAAAAAAAACATAAACCAGAATACAGCATTATGAAAAGATTTATCTATTTTATTACATAAATATTCATTTTTATTAAATACAAATATTCAACTAGGCGTACGCGCGGTGTTTTTGACAGCAGTTATCAAAGAGCGTTAGGTCGTAGTCGCGTGCCGCGTAACACTAGAAGTACGAGTGGCCGACAAAACAATTTGAGTCTTGTGTATATAGATAGGGTTGCAAATGTTTTTGAGTACTTCGTTAATAGTGCAAAGTTCGTGTTGAGCGTCGCCATGTCGCTAAGCCAACAGTCAGGTTTTCCCGCGCCTACAAATGTTCCACATCAAAAGAGGATTTATGAAATTGACATCGACCTTTATTTTTTGGTATTCCAAAATTAAGAGTTGTAAAGAAAATACAAACGTGGTAAGTATCACCAATATAATAACTCCCAAGATAGTATTAAAAAAATAAGGAAACAAAATTGAACGATCTCTCAAAAATTTCACTATCCCTACCACATATTGCATAATTTTAGATATAGGCATAAAATATATATACGTTGGGGTATCAAAATTACATCAATCATTCATAAAATGATCGAAAACGACCTCAGAGGTCCATGTAAACGATAGTAAGGAGGATCATATGGTCCAAATAGCTTTGAACTTGTCCGAATGGAAGAGAGGTAGAGACTACCTTCGAGTATGGTCAAATACTGAGAAATATTTCAAGCAAGACCAGTTACACGAATGGACAAACCCATACAAATTGGCATTGCGCAAAAATGTGAGGAAACTGGACCCTATGTAACGGAAAATGTGACGGACAAAGAAGACGTGTACAAATTTTAGACAAACAAATCTTTCAGTGTCGTTATTTGAATTTCTTAAAACACACTTTACGTTAAACAACTATACGAGGAAACAATTATTTGCGTGTTTAGAACACAATGACTTCGCAATATATGTCAACTAATTAGTGATCTCTGTCGGTCTGGCCGCCGACTATCCCGTTTGTTACTGCTAATTGCTTCGAAGTTCATGGCTGTTTGATTACATTTAATCTCGAAATCGCTAAGCTCGCGTTGACCTGATTACACATGTTTTATTAACCGCTGTCTTAGTAAACGCTTTTGCCAATGTCAATGACGTTAAAAATTATAACATTGTGTTGTACATTTCTGACTTGAAAGTAACAGAATAAAATTTTATAAAAGTTAACGTTCACTTATAACTTTTGACTTCAAATAAGGCTCCGAGTTCAGCGGCATCTAAACTTTTAAAAATAATTTATATACGATAAATTGATATAAAAAAAATGAGCCGTCACGGGACGCCTGGCAGTTGTGAAACATCAAAATTGTTTTTATAAGGTATATCCGTAAAAGAACAGATTACGAAAGGAAAAATTAATGGCATAATGAAAAGGTAAAGCTAAAAAAATTACAAATGACTTCCATGAAATAAGGACTGTTTATTTATTTCATGACATAAATATTTATTTTTATTAAATACAAAATAAAAAAATTCAACTAGGTACTGGCGCGGTGTATTTGGCGATATTTATCAAAGGCCGCTAGGTCGTCGGCGCGTACCACGTAACACTAGTAGAACAAGTGGCCTACAAGATAGGGTTGCAAATGTTTTTGAGTATTTCGTTAATAGTGCAATGTTCGTCTTTGCGTCGCCACGCCAACAATCAGGTTTACCCTCCGCCTATAGATGTTTCACATCAACAGTCACACAACAATTCAGTACCTTTTTTTAAACTTTATTTTTGGCAATCAATCTTTCTGATTATTACTGCCATTGTCGCGTAGTCAATAATATTACAAGCGTCGTGCGATCATTTATTAAATATAATATTAAGCATCGTGATAATCAATATTCTAACAAGATGGTGGATCCCTTGTTAGAATCTCCAGGGAGTTTTTCTGGCATCTCGGAATTTCATGCTCCGTGGTACTATTTTCCATTCACTTCACTTATACACAATAAACTAACTATATTACGTAAAGCACCACTAAATTTACACAATATAGAGTCAACACAAGATTATGAATAAAATATAAAATCATGACGGACTAAAAACCCGCCAAAAACTCTATTCAGTACCTTATTCTCCTCTGTTCTGTGGCTGATCTTTATATATAGGTATATAAATCCAGTGTCACAATGTTTGTTCACGATTAACTACGAAACTAATCAACCGATTTTCATGAAAGTTGACAGTTATCTATGTATAATTTGGTCTAATTTGAAAGATAGGATAATTTATACTTCAATTTATACCCTCAATATTTTTGATTACAAATTAGATGATTGTCAAAGTTGATTATTGTTTTTTTAATTGTAAGTTCCACCAGTCTCGAACAGATGGAGCTTTAAAGTAGTTTGTTGACAGAAAATTGTAGGATCGACTGTGATACATATGTCATAGATGGCGCCACGTTTTAATTTTGAACTTCTTATCGGATTTAAATTTAATTTTTCGTTCTTTACCCTGCCAGATTTTAGGCCGATTTTTCTGAGCTTATCTATATAATTTCAGATGTATCTATGTTAAACACTTTCAGTGATTTAGACATTAATGTAATGTGTAACGAGTTAAACAATACAAACACTTTTACTTATCCACTCAACGGGACTCACACATAGATCACTCCTAAATATTGTAATCAAGATTCATTCAAGATCTTTTGTGATTTTTTTCACGTATCCTACTTTGAGAATCGTTGTCCTAGATTATAAAATATTTCTTTGTTTGCTTCAGAACGCAACCAACAATGTCGTGTCACCCTCGACTGCAAATCAAAAGCGGCTTACGTACAATAGAGAACTAAATTTCATGTTACGTGTTCACACTGAAGTTTGTATACAGTTTCTCAAACATGAGATTCACTTTCTTACTAAGTCAACAATTTAACCTATTTTTATGAAATTTTATACATCGAAACTTTTATCTTAATCCTCAGTTAATAGAATATTAAATTGTTAATATTAGTTTTAGAGATCTTGAGGGAAGTATAGGTGAGATCCGCCAGAAACGCTTGTTAGCCATTTCAATAGGTTTAACTATTGTACCATCATTTTTGATGGTATTGTCAACATCAAGTAAGGCTATGGTATCTGACCTATAATTCTCTATAAAAAGTGAAAAAAAAATCATTTTTAGTGCGATTAAAATGTTATAGACTTATCTACAAAGGCAATAACAATAGTCAATAACTATACACACCGCTTGCTTTCCTTCTCTATGGCAAATCTATCTATTTTTTTTTGCGATAAGCATGTAATAGCAGACTTCTGTTATTTTAGTACTAACACACACATATGCACTGCATATATAGACTACTTATACATAGTAGTATTACATGTATCTATTAGATATAACACTGTTATCTATTGTGAAATTCCAAGCATTATTGTTAACAAACATGTACGTAGAATGTAAAGTAAGGTTCACGCATACGACGTAATATTATCATTTCTATTTACATTTCAAGTGGGAAGATTCAGCTGTAAGGCTAGGTGTTCAGAGAGATTTATAACATTAAAAATGTGAACAAAACTTAATCATTTTGTAAGAAATGCCTGATCGAATACTTATTAAAACTTCGAATACGCGCCAATATACATCTATCTACATATAACAAGAATGTAAATCTAACCTATTTGTACTTTTTAGATTGTTGTAACAAAAAATTGAGCCATCACGGGACGCCTGGTAGATGTGAAACATCGAAATTGTTTTGTATAAATTATGCATAAAATAATAGATTACGACAGGAATCAGCTATTGCATAAAGAAAAGATAAGCATTACAAATTTGTTCCATAAAATAATTCCTCTTTATTTATTTTATTAAATAAATATTCATTTTTATTAAATGCAAAAATTCAATTAGGCACTGGCGCGGTGTTTTTGGAGCCATTTATAAAAGAGCGCTAGATCGTCAGTACGTGCCGCGTAACACTAGTAGAATGATTGGTCGACAAAACAATTTGAATGGTATGACTATATAAATAAGGTTGTAAATGTTTTTGAATATTTCGTTAAGAGGAAAATTGGTGTTTTGCGTCGCCACGCCAACAGTCAGGTTTACCCTCCGCCTATAGATGTTTCATATCAAAGAAATTGTTGCAGTTATCTAGGAATAAGTAATAAAATTCAGTCATTTTTAGAAATGTCTGTCTATCTGTTTGTTTGGACACGCATCACTGCTAAAGTACTACGTTCATGATAAAACGATTTCAAGAAAATCATAAAGCATATATACGAGTTACATATAGTCTTTATTTCTTTAACATCGGTTCGGTTTATCAAAAGTTATTGTTATTTTAATGACGACGGTAAATTGACTTAATACTTTCATATTTATTAGTCACTGTTTTTTAATTGATTTTCTTGAGATTTTATCGTGAACGCAGTACTTTAGCAGTGATAAACATTATTGAAATTTGTTTTTTTTACTTGTACTAAGACACCGGTATTTTTTTTTCACATTAATGTAAAAAATACACAGACGCTAGACTTACATTTTTATTATACAAATGGAGGACATAGCCTAGCTCGGTTCTTTAAAAAAAAAAGGAATATACTGTTAGGTTTGCTTCACAAAATTACCGTTTTTCATCAAAAAAATAAATAAATAAAAAGACGTCTCTATTGATGTCACTCGGAATCGAACCGGGGTTAGACGGATTTTCGAAGCAATCGATTTCCATCTGAGCTATTTTTGTTTAGACAGCGGCGGCGAAATTAACCTTTATATTCTAGCTATATTTTTTCATTGCCTGAAAACTCGAATAAAAAAGTTTTCTAGGAATGAAATCTAGCTAGATCGATTTATCGTCTCCGAAACTACCTACATACTAAGTTACACAGAAATCGCTGACGCCGTTTCCGAGATTCTGAATATATAACAATATAAAAATATACATTAATTGCTCGTTTAAAGGTATAATGCTATTATCATACTCATTAAAAAATCAATGCAACAGTGATGGAATACACTCGAATGAATTTTAAATTCAATTTGAAAAATATCATTGGAATCTCAACGGCTACTTCAAGGGACCGGTGATAAATCACACCCGAAACACCGAACAAGTGGCTCCGGATTGAATACATTTTAAATCATCCGTATTCACATCAAAGCTGTGACGTCTACACGGTGCGGGGACGTGAAAGAAACGAGTTCATTATAATTTCTTTTCAACTGGTACACCTGAGATTTAGGTGACATGTGATAGGAATATTGAATTTTAAGTTATCAGAAATAGAGACGGTTTTACAATAACCTTGAACCACCCTCGGTAGTTAATGATAAAGCCGGGATTTCAATGACAACCTATGGAATACATAAGTAACTATGATGTTGCGAACGGTATTGATTTGATATAACCGGTTATTATTAATCAAGTTATTATAAAAAAATGTTATAGGATACTTTCTATATCTATTCTCTAATATCTTCGTGTATCCCCGTGTATAATCCGTGTAACCCCAGTTCGATTCCGAGTGTATATAATTTTTTTTTTTGGTAATAAATGATAAGTTTGTAAGTCAAACCTAATAATTTATTTTAGGTAAATAAATAATTTTATTATTATGGTTATAAGAGCGATATCTTTTTTAATTTTTTTATGTGAAAAACTGCTAATTTTGTGAGGCAAACACAACAGTTTATTTTAATCTTTTTTTTTTTTTTAAAGAACCGAACTAGGCTCCGTCGTCTAGGTACTTTATATGTAAGTGGCTGACCCTGCCACGCGTTGCTATGGCTAGTTATTGAGAAAAAAAATTAAAACGTGGCGCCATCTATGAGATGTGTATAACAGTCGGTCTTATAGTTTTCTATAAACAAACTAATTTAAAGCGCCATCTGTTCGAGACTGATGAAAGTTACAATTAACAACATTAATAATCATTTAATTTGTAAATCAAAAATATTTAAACTATTAATTGTTGGACCAAATTATATATAAATGTCAAGCTTCATAAAGATCGGTTGAGTAGTTTCGGAGTTCATCGTGGACAAACATTATGATATTAAATTTTTATATATTTAAGATTTGTGATTGTTTGCTTTTTGTTTCCTTAAACGCATTAATCTCTGAAACTTTCAGTGGAATTTGAAACAGTGTTTTAACGTTTTATTGGTTGTTTTGATGAGGGAGATTATACGGTACCAAGATACGACCCTTAAGAGCAGAGCAATTTCCATACAAAATTAAAGTAAGAAGGTACGCTCAACGAGACATATCAATGTAGTACTCCAGTGAAGCTGTATAGGGCCTTGCAAGGCCAATAGCATAGTCATTTCTAAAAAAAGGCATATCAATGCGGGTGTGTCATGTGCGCTACGGGAATTCGAGGACTCGGAAAGGGATTAGGCCGCCCAAGAAGAACCGAGCATTACCGAGAAGAGCCGAACTGTGAATGACTATGTCGGCGAGGTGTCGCATGATTCAGTCGTATCGTAACGGTCGTGATTTTTTTTGACAATGAGTGATTCAGTATGTTAAAATTTAGTGTTAGTGCAAACGCGGGGTACAGATATATGTGTACAATATATGACATAACACAAATAATACTGATAAGCATATTAAAAAATATAAATCAAAAAACAATTTCGAGACAGTGCGTAGTAAATCAAAATTAAATAGTAATTAATAAACAGTACGGTAGGCGGCGCGGCGGTGCGGGAGGCGGAATAATAAATTTTAATTATGATGAATGTTGTTAAGAGGCCGTAGCTCTTGAATTCTAAAGGGGTTTTTCGCCCAAAAGTGTTACTCGGAGTAATTAACGTCTCGAGAGGCCATCGACCTGCGGATCTTAAGGTAAGCGTTAGATAATTTGAAATGTCCAAATATTGCGACTGAAACAATCTATGGCATACCTAATACGATTTTTTTGATGATTAATTTATTATTTTTTATGAGTCAGTTGCGTGTTACTTTTATTCGATTATCTATATCTTCTATATACTATAATATAATAAATAATATACTATAATAATATAATAAAGCTATAACTAGCCCAAATCTATACAATAAATATTTTTTTAATAATTATAGTCGGGATAAACTTTTTTATTGATTTTAATTAAGCTGTTCAACCGCTAGGCGTCAATAATACTGCTAGTATAGTCAAAAATTGGCGCTGTATAAAAAGTAAAATGTATTGAATTGCGGTGTCAAAATGCGGAATGTTTAAGCTAAGTGGCATTAAAACGAATTAAAGATAGATAGTAGTCCGGTGAAGCTGTTAAGACCTTGCTAGGTTAATAGCGTAGTCAGTTCGAGAAAAAAAAGATGAATGAATAAGCTAGGCGTCAATAGTACGAGTTTATCATGAAATTTTCTGGTGGTTCTTCAACCTGAAGAAATTAACATCCTCAACTTTTTTTAACTTTATTTTTGGCAATCAATCTTTCAGATTATTACTGCCATTGTCGCGTAATCAATAATATTACAAGAGTCGTACCATCATTTCAGTATTAAGCGTCGTGTTAATCACTATTCTAACAACATGGTGAATCCCTTGTTTTGGGATCCTTGTTCCTTCCAGGATGTTTTTGTGACATCTAAAAATTTCATGCTCTGTGGTATTAGTTTCCATTCACTTCACTTATGCACAATAAACTAACTATATTACGTAAAACTCCACCAAATTTACAAAATATAGAGTAAAATAACACAAGATTATGAATAAAATATGATATCCACTACATGACAGACTAAAATCCCGCCAAAAAGTCGCATCCTCAACTTGAGGAATCACATCAGTGAAGTAAGTCACTCGTATGCATTTTTCATCATGTAATATTCGCGATCTTCGCTAAAATAAATAAAACCATATTTATCATATCCAAAGTCAATGTCCGTTTAAACGTTTCACGTAAATCTCTGAAAGTTCAAAGAGCTCTCTCATCGCGTTTGATAAATCAGGTAATTCGGTTTTATTATAATTTAGCTTTTCACGAAACTCTTCGAATTTTCTTTGGTCCTTCACGAGTGCCATTAAAATGTCATTTTATAATATAATTTCAGTTATGAATCTTCAAGCGATCGTTCTTCAATATACACTTTGTAGTTTATAAGTTTGATACATTATATTATCATTATTTGTGAAATTATTCTTGTATTACCTAAAGCGCCGTTTCATACTGGATTGAAGTTAGCACCTAATTAACAATAAAAAACTAAAAGTAATATCACGCCAGGAGAATAAGAATCCGTTCAAGATGCAAGATCTGATCACTATTTCATTACACGGCCATGACTAGCATTTGTCATAGGTAGCAATATGCCAATAAACATGAAGCTATTACTGGCTCCAACATGAATGAGTCGGCTCGCCCGTGGTAGTACCACTTTCTCACAAAATACCGACGTGCATTGATAGTGCTTGCATTGTTGTAATTCGTTCGGTCAGTGAGAGCGCCGGAGGCCCACCTCTCCTCACCTTCCTCCACCCCCTCTCCCCCAACACAGGCTAGCAATGCACTTGCGACTCTGGTGTTGCAAGTGTCTATGGACGGTGGTGATCACTTAATATCAGGTGGCCCACCTGTTCGTTTGCCTCCCCATGATGTAAAAAAAGATGAAAAAATGTTAATTCCATACAAAACACTCTTTGCGTAATCATATATATTATACTTAAACTAAAACCAACAACTTACATAGTAGCTTATATTCAATGACCCCCATAAATTCTATAAACACAGTAAAACTAAATGACTTTACTACAAAATCCACTTTTTTGTACTTAGTTCAAATATAAATGAAATGCATATGTGCCCTTTCTGTTTTTTCGTCAATTACCTCAACTTTGATGATCGTGATTCCGAATATAACGTTGAGTGAGTATCCATTATTATTCTCAATATTTGCTATAGCAATGACCCAATTATTTTTGGATAAGGAAAATATTTAAACCACAGCAATTTGGTTGGTCTTTTGACGATGCACGCTTGTCAAGTTACAACCCTCAAGTTAAAAATCCGTCACCAAACACCAATGTCTGTTCCGGTATATTCGAGAGCTAGCCTTTTCTAGGGTCAGCGTTTTAACCATTTTATGTCACATCGAGGACGATATATAATCTTACATAATATAGAAATATTATGTAAGATTTTGGTTAAATACTATAGGTTAGGATAATTAAATAATCTTTTCATTTCGATAAATGACTATGCTATAGTATAGCCTTAGATATTTTGCGACTTAGTTCGAATATCATTTTACACATCTTCCTCTGAGCTATTATAGTTTCTCCTTTCTTCTTGCCTAAACATATCTAGATTGTCTGATCTCCCTTTTTGCGATATAGTCTATTGGTTTGCTTGAATGCTTCGGATTCTATGGACTGCCTTTCGTACCAAAAATTCAAAGGTGATTGTCAGTAATGCAAACCTGAGTTTAATATAACATAGTTGGAAAGAGCGCAACAATTTGGTAAAGTTGGAAATCTTATTGGCCAGCCCTTTGGTCTTCTTCATATTCTCGTACAACTCGTAATTCTGGACATCGTGTTAAATATAACGCTATACTTACAAGTATATGCTTACTATATGTATAGAGTTTGAAGCTTTTGACTATAATACTGTATTATAGTCACCGATTCTCCGCTTATCAGCACTCTTGATGTCCAGGATTATGAGCTGTACGAGAATACGAAGAAGAACAAAGTCCCGGCCAATTATATTTCAGATGTAACCAATTTCTTGCGTTTTTTCCAAGTGTTGACTGTCGTGACCCTATGTTTATACTACGAGAGATAAAATTATGCTATCTCCTTTACCTATTACAGTTAAATGTGTCTTGTGTTATCTAGTTTCAAATCAGGGTTTGGTTGACTGATGACGTACACTACACCATTTCGCGCGGTTAGATAAATTTAATACTACGTTTAAAATCCAGGAGCTGGGTTGGAGATTTTTACTTGAATACTATTAAATTTAGTTTATCTGTTTTATCTTTATTGCCCTATGATTTTATATCTATAGTATACTAGGTGTGTAATAGCTTCGCACGCGCTTGCAATTAATATTTGTTGAAAAAAATATTTGTATTATTGAAAAAAAGCTCGGTACCGCCAATCTGCCCTTCAAAGAAAGATGAGCACATCTGTTGTTTTTTGGGATTATGCGTTTTATATATATTCTAATTAAGAAAAAATCGTATATTACTGTATTTTGCTTTGCTTGTGAGCTTCTGTTCCAGAATTATATGTAATCTAAGAACGACTTTTAACGAGTAGTAACGTTTAGTTGAATGCGTCTATATTGGTTAAAGCGGCAGTATTTGTATTTGTTTCAATTAATTAAAATCTGTCACCCAGTGTTCAGCTCCTGTACTCGGATTAAACGAAGGGAAACCAGTGAGCTACGAAGCACCCGAATGTTCATTTATCCGAAAGTGATAAATAGACGTGTATGAATTTGGTGGCGGCGGCGCCGTGCGGTGGGGTGTGAACCACCCCCAATCCTCTACCACCCCAACGCGGTGTCGGTGGGTTAATGAATATATTATGAGCAAATCTTTACCTGTCTCTTTTAAAGGATCGCATATAATAATATTTCTAATATTATACGGTACAGCCAATATTTATTTCACCAGTCTTATGTTGTTAAGTGAAAAACAGAAATTATAAAGAAAATATTATTTTAAAAAAAATCGTGGCAGTCATAAAGACTACCGAGAGAGAGATGGAAACTCAAAAAAATGAAATAGATGTCTTATGATTTTTTATATTAATTAATAGTGTGAATTGTAATATATAAATATCAGAATTTGTTTATTGAAACTATTAGCATTAGTGTGGTTTTCATATTTGTTGGAACTCGGAGCAATAATTATATACATTTTTTTTATTGTAGCACAGCAAAGTGACTGCACTGTGCCTGATGGTAAGCACAGTACAAATAAAAACAATGGCGACCACCGAGAGACCTGCCATCCCTCGGCGGTCGCCGTTGTCATGCCGGCCTGCTAGTTTTTATGAGGTCTTTAAATCAATTAAACGTTAAATGAGTTGCAAAATTTACCATGCACACAGGCTCCTACACTACGCGTCGTTACTCTGGCGGAAACCGCGCAAACGCAATACGGCCGATCATGCTTACATATCATGTCATGACGCGAACTTATAAACTTATCTTCTGCCAAAATACCGCTCAACACGTCTACAACTTCGAAAATTGAATTTATGTTAGTTATTAAAACTACCTGAGTAGTAAATCAATTCGTTAGCCGCAGGTTTTTCCGATGTGTACCGACTCTTACAGGCTGGTAATATAAACAAGTCCTATATAGTAGTAGGTATAAGCAATATCTGGCTATCTATCTAATCTAATACTTTTAAACGAGTAATTCTTGTATATTTTTGTGTTGTTATGTATTCAGAATCTCGGAAACGATGACAGCGATTTCAGTGAAATTTAGTGTGAAGGTGGTTTCGGGGATCGATCTAACTAGATTTCATACATAGAAAACTATTTTATCTGAGTTTTTAGGCAATGAAAAATATAGCTAGGATATAAAGGTAAATTTCAACGCCGCTGTTAGAATAAAAGTAGCTCAGGCTCAGATTTTTTAGGAATCTTGCTTATCTTGGTAGACAAACCTAACAGTTTATTTTAATTTAAAAAAATATTTGATTATAAACCTTTTTAACACATTCGTACCCAAAACAATGATGATTATTAGAATTTTTGTGACGCCTCCAACGTGCTTGAAAATACCTAAAAAAATATATTGTTTTTTTAAAGAACCGATCTGGGCTCGTTCGTCCAGGTGCTAAATTAATAAGGTGCCTAAATGTTCTTTCCATTTTTTTGGATCCGTCGTAACGGATGTATGATGATAATCTGCGTGTAAGTAATGTTTTCACATGATTAATGAATAAAAATCATATTTTACCTCCATATTGAATGTATACTTCTATACTAATATTATAAAGAGGTCTAGTTTGTGAGTTTGTGACATTGTAGGGGTACTGTCAGGAACCGCGCTGCGTGTTAATCCGTTAAGTGATGTTTATTGGTCATATTATGAACAACAATTATAAATTCTTGTCCAATATGTAATGATATAACAACTGAGCCACAGCAACGCGTGGTCAGCTAGTAATTTTTTTTTTTTTCATGGGGAAATCCCTAACGGATATCCATCCCGCCGGGCAACAGAGGAGGGATATGCCCGAGTCGCACAAATTAAAATCCCATGGTACCTTCTTACACCTTTTGGCCGGGGGACCATGGACAGTCTAATCGACACTACGTCTACTCCTCTGACTGTGTTGTCCCCTCCCCCTCAGCTCGTAAACTATAAAAGTTAAAAAAGTACAACTTTCGTCTACAGATGATCGGTCGAAAATACATATTGATATGGAAAAACCACTAGCACTTTTTGTTTCTAGCAGTACACGATTTACACCACTGACGACAGTACAAGAAAAAAAAAGAATTGAAAGAAAAGCAAAAGAAACACCCCAATAATTGAATATAAAGTTTACGAGGGCGTAAAATATGCCAAAAATACGCCTAGAAAGCGGCAGGTGGGATAATGAATATATTATGAGTAAATCTTTACTTGATTTCCCTATATAAAACACAATGTGTATTAAATAGGGGTGTTTTAATTAAGATGAGGTAATACATTTTTTACGCTTGTGTTTTTTTTTATTTTACGCCTATTATACTTTGATGTATAATGTGTGTAGGGTAGAGTGGGGGAATTGAGAACGTTTAATTTCAAACGCTAAAATATAATAGAAAAAAGTTATAAACTAAATCAAATTTTATTGCTACATGAACTTTAATTATCTATGTACTTAGTAGTCATAAAAAGTTATTTTAAATTTACGTTTTAATAAAAATATAAACTAAAACAAAAAACATTACCGTTCGTCTTTACCCCGTAACCTATGGGGTATTTGAGATCATCCCGTGGGGGAAATGAGAACGTTATGAGCTAATTAAGAAAGACGTTTCATCGATCATTCGTACGTAATTACGAGGCATCTGAAATAATTTGTAAAGTTTAAATATTTTTGCACAATGAACCAGCAGTACTATGAGTAATTAGGAGGGTAAGGAACGTTCCAAATTACCCACCTAATGCTGTTTCCAATTACCCAAATCAGTTAATATACATAAAAATTGCCGCCACTCTCAAAAGCATTTTTTATTAACCTCAATCTATGTTGCATTTGAAAACAGATACTGCGTGTATGATATGAACAAAAACACAATACCTTTAAACTCAACAATATGATACATTCATGAGTATCTATTGACAAAATTTATATCAATAATATAAAAATTGTTGTACGACTTACTGTGACAACACAAGTGCGTCCTATCAATCCCATTTTCGCATATGCAATAAATGGTTCTGCATTCAGCCGTAGAATAGGTTTGCGACAGTGTAGTACGGGGAGATCTACTAACTGTTCCCAATTAACCGTCGTTCTCCATTACCCCACTCTCCCCTATTATATGTTAATTATTGAGATAGAAATTCGACATTAAAAAACAACTCTGTAACAAAAGAAACGCCTACTTTGCAGCATAGTGTTTTAATGCAAACAAAAATTTACGATTTCTTGTACTAGCCTTGTGCTACTCCTATACCTGGATAACGATGCTCCGGCTACTTGTCGCGCTAAAAAATATTTAATTTCAAATTAATTATGATAAAGGTGCAGAAATACATTACCACCTTTCTCGTTACAATAGTCACTCGAAGTTATCGTTTACAAGTTCCTTTGATGTGTGTAAAAACGCAGATGCAGAGAGTCCGGTGAAGCTGTTAAGACCTTGCTGGGTCAATAGCGTATTCAGTTCGAGAAAAAAGCAGGTCCAGTTACCTCGTTACATCTTTCGTCACTCAATCCAATAAGTTGTTCAGTATTACAATAATGTATTCCCGAAGATGCACTTAAAAAGACCATAGACAAAGCTTCGTGGTGACTCTGAGCTTTGACTTAGATAATTTATTTTAACTTCATTGTCAATTCATTCTAGTTAAATTAGGTATATGTGCGCGTGTATGACCATGCGATAGAAATGAAAAGCACGTGCTAGATGATGACTGGAACCGAATATATACGATTCAGTGTGATCGACATGAGTATGGCGATTTGTTTACTATTCAAGACGCTCATAGAAGTTTTTATTCCAAATTAGTCTTTTAGATTTTGAATATTAACGCACCAATTCGTTTAAGAAATAAAATATTATGTAAATTTTAAACTTGAAAAAAGTTACCGTCAAATGCTTGAATCAGAATAAAACGAAGGCATGTGAGATTGAGGGCATTAATCGTTTAATATTCGATACAACTACCTATATTAACTTCTCCTTAACACCGATCATAAAGAGGGTCGTTAGCCTATACAATTAAGCGTAAGTATTTTATGAACCCTTCGAAATTTCAATTCAACCGAGTATCCATTGAATTATTGTCGCATATTGAAATCAGTAACCCTTTTCACGAAAACCTTATAATAATAAATTCACATTAAATTGAATGCCGTAATAACGTAGTGAATTATAAAGACTTTGAATTTGTATTAGCGTTATGTATTTTGTACTCCATATACTAACTGAGGCTTTCAATTTTGTTTTCTTGTAAAACGATTTGATTATTTCATGGAATGTATGTATTCTATAGGGATTAGTTTTTTTTTTAACTTTATTATTGGCAATCAATCTTTCAGATTATTACTGCCATTGTCGAGTAATCAATAATATTACAAACGTCGTATGATCATTATAATATCAAGCGTCGTGTCAATCAATATTCTAACAAGATGGTGGGTCTCTTGTTAGAACCCTCCAGGGAGTCTTTGTGGCACCTCAGAATTTCATGCTCCGTGGTATTATTTTCCATTCACTTCACTTATGCACAATAAACTAACCATATTACATAAAAAACCACCAACTTTACACAATATAGAGTCAAGTAACACAAGATTATGAATACAATATAAAATCCACTACATGACAGACTGAAATCTCGCCAAAAACTCCAGGGAATAGTTGTAAGCTATTAAGGTATAATAATTTTGTATTAAAATAAAAGTACTTTATTCAATTCAGGCAATAAGAACGTATTTATGAACGTCAAAACTATCACCGGTTTGGAATACAACCCAGTCATCGAGAAGAACCGACAAGAAACTCGATTACACGTCACAATAGTTTTTGTGGACGCACCGAGAGGAGTCAATTCCAGACATCACCATCGGTCACATATTAATCCACTCTATAATAGCCTTTTGACAAGAAAACCCGCTTGACATGGCGCTTAAATTTACAATCCGACAAATCGATAATATCTTTTTGGACTTTCTTGTAAAACCTAACACTGTTACTGGTTTTACTTGGTCTGGAACATGGGACGGCGAGTTACACACAGTTTCTATTATTTAGATCATCCCGGCTTTTTTATAATATCCAGCTTTTGTAGATATATGTGTAGGTGGTAGAACCACACTGAAGCTATTACTAGTTTCAGCATGAATGGGTTGGCTCGCCCGGGGTAGTACCATCCTCTCACAGAAAGCCGACGTGAAGTAACAGTGCTTG
>JACEII010000067.1:139145-151022 GCA_014332785.1 Antheraea mylitta | reverse complement strand
TGATCTAAGTTTTAAATTGCGAGATTAATACGTAATGTACCATTTTTTTAGTTTAGCTTCTTACGTGGTTCTTATCTAAAAAATAAATTATAACGATAACTTCAATTAATACTCACAGACCATCGCGCCTACATGGCCGAAGTAAAAATCATCAGTATAAACCCAACAGAACTTAGTCATGTTACCCGTTATAATTAGTGATACCCTTCAAAAAAGAAGTAGCAATGACTCGTTGCCGTGTGTAGCTACTTCATTAACATAGGCGTTTATGTTCATTGCTTATTGTCTAAAATGCTGCTAATCATTGCGATAAATCTATTTTTTTTTTATATGGTAGGAGGCAAACGATCAGGTGGGTTACCTGATGTTAAGTAATCACCACCGTCCATAGACACTTGCAACACCAGAGGAGTCGCAAGTGCGTTGCGAGCCTGTGTTTGGATGTAAGTGGGGGACGGGGAGGATAAGTTGGAGGGGAGCTGGGTATCCGGCACTCTCACTGACCAAACGAAACGCAACAAAGCACTGTTAATTCACGTCGGTTTTCTGTGAGAGGGTGGTGCTACCCTTAGCGAGCCAGCCTATTCCTGCTGAAACCAATAATAGCTACAGCGTGGTTCTGCCATCTATAAACCTACATATATCTAAGAAACAATCAGGCATTTCCAGAAACAAAATGGACACCAGGGATTTTAAAATTATAAAACAAACGACAATCGATAACATTGTAAAAACAATACCTACACTATCCGGTTATTATCCGTGCTAGTGGGTCGACCCGCGACACGTACGTCCCTTGTTACTGTTAGCCGGATTGCAAGCTAAATGTCGCTAATTGAACAATAGTTCTCGTGTATCCAACTTCAACATATGACCAAGACGATTATTACTAAACTAACTACCAGTCCCGGCTTCGTATGGATGTAATAATGAAGAAAAAACAATTAGCCAAATATGCAACCATTCTGATGTCTTGATGTTCGCTATTCGGCAATTGTTTTTAGTTATGTACATAAACACATTCATTTTCGTGCACCTGTAAAAATGTATGCCTGGATAGCAGTCAGTTGAACATTTGCTTCAATAATGACCCAAGTTTTGTACTAAGAGACTAGGGAACATAATGCTTTATGAATATCATTGTATATGCCCATTCGATCTTTTGGGCCCGATGGAGAAGTAGTCTGCTATGAAATCGTTTGCTAATTTTGTAAAGCATCTGATCATTGATCTCATGGATCTCACGGAGTTTGAAACTACTACGACTCTCTGACTTGCATCTAAATAGTGGCTAATAAATCTTGGTGTCTTTTTGTATATATTTTATCTATACTAATATTATAAAGAGGTAAAGTTTGTGAGTTTGTGACGTTGTAGGGGGTANNTCTTAGGAACTACTGGTCCTATTTGAAAAATTCTTTTATTGTTATATAGCTCATTTATCAAGAATGGTTATAGGATATATATCATCACGCTAAAATTAATAGGAGCGGAGCACCAATGAAGAATGTTTAAAAATCGGGGTTTTTTTCGCTTCCGCTGCGTGTTAGCGTTAGCCCAAAGTAATTATTACACGCGAACGAAGTCCTGGGTAGAGGCAAGTATATATATATATAATGTTGATGGAACGCGTCAAGGGAAAGAGAAGATCAAATTGTAAATCGTAGAAATCACCTCCTCTCTTTAGATTAGTAATTCCAAATATCTCTGTGCAAAACCAACAAAATTGAAAAAAAAAAAACTCTCAGTTGGCAGAAAGTTGTCCGACTTTTTCAATACTTATCGCTACATTTAGAATAACTTAAACAGTACTATACCTATAAATTTAAAAGTTATTATTGTAAATTTTCTGCATAATCCGTTCAGTAGATTTTGCATAAGAGAATAATAAACCTACAATTAATTGCCAGATATTATCTCGTTTTATAATATAAATAGCCTAAAATTATGATCATAGATTTAATCGAACATTAAATAAACGTTTCATTTATTTTTAATTTTAAATAAGGGATTTATAATGCCAGGATATCATATCATTTCGCATATCAAGCAATATTTAAAGCTGGTCTTAATTAATAAAGGCTAATATTTCAAGGTAGATCAATATGTGACCCGATGGTGACATTTTATAATGACGCCTCTCTCTGTGCATACGTCAAAAAGGAAGAGCCTAAATTGAATAAAGAATTTATGATTTTGAGGATACACTGAAATAACTCAGCCACAAAATTCATACAATATTCTCATAATAATCTCCATTCTCCTCGAGTTCCATAGTTTGTTATCTGAAACGTAAAAATCGAGTTTATACCTACGAATTAGAAACAAAGATTGAAACAAATGAAGTTACATCTGCAAAACTCTTTTAACAATGATATTATGTAATTCTCCATTCAATATTTTCATAGAAAAGGCCCATTCTGAATCTACCTCGTCTCTCAATTAGCGTAATGGATGTTAGTTAGGTACTCGGCGAATTAACTAACGAACGTGTGCTACGTACCTTGAAAGTCTTTTTGTGAATATATACTGCGCATGATATTCGAGTTGGAAACCGAGTAACGTGAAGCTGTGGAATAATCTCCCCGCCAGTGTGTTTCCTCTTTCCTATGATATAGGGTCCTTCAAGTGAAGAGACACTTACGCAGGCCGGCATGACAGCGGTGACTGGCGGTGGATAGTATGTCTCTCGGTGATCGTCACTGTTTTTGGATTGTACTGTGCTTACCATCAGGCATAGTTCAGTCACTTTGCCGTGCTACAATAAAAAAAAAAGAATATACATTGAATAGTCTTATACCACAACTTCAATATCTTATTTAGGCACTTTAAGCGGTATTTTTAGCAGGAGATAAATTTATAATTTCGCGTGATGAAATGCTAATAAATGTGACCGGCAGTATTGCGCATGCGCGGCTTAGGTCAGACTAGCGACGCATAGTATAGGAGCCTGCGCCCACCGCCGCATGCCACGAGTGCGGTGCTGAGACGGACACCGCGCAGCACACTCTCTCGGAGTGCGCCGCGTGGGGCGATCAGCGCTGCGCCCTGGTTGCGGCGGTGGGGGACGATCTCTCGCTGCCGGGCGTGGTTTCGGCAATGCTCGGCAGCGAAGACATGTGGGCTGCTGTGGCCTCCTTCTGCGAGACCGTCATCTCGCGGAGAAGGCCCGGGAGATCGATCCCAGAAGTGGTCCTCTTCGCCAAAGAAGAGCAGCGGGAGGGGCGAGGCCCCCCATCTCCTCGTTACACAGGTGAGGCTGACGAGGGGAGGCTGCTGGTCGTGTACCCAGTAGCCTCTCTATAGTAGGGCGAAGCCTGGCGTTCATTCGCCAGGTTGCCGCAGGGGCAGTTTACCAATGAGTAAGCATGCTCGAACCCTGGCTGCCCCTACCATGCGGCGGACGGTATACCGTGGGGTTTTAGTCCGTGCGAATCGGACATAACCTACCCTCTCCCCTGGAAGAGTAGCGTATTCGTTAGGGATTTCCCCACGTTAATAAAAAAAAAAGTATAGGAGCCTGTGTATAATATAAATATATGTTATATTTATATTCTGGAGCTCATCATACGTTTTATTGATTAATAGACTTTATAAAAATGTATATAACTATTACTCCGGGTGCCAATATATATGAAAACCACACTAATGTTAATAATTCCAATTAACAAATTCTTAAATTTAAATATTGTGATTCACATTATAATAAATAATTAAATTCAAGAGAACACATTTATTTCATTATTTTTCCACTGCTGTCGGCAGTCCTTATGACCTCCAAAACAAAAAAAGAATGAACAAAATCGGTTAACAAATAGAGGAGAGATATGCCCTTACCAGTGTCCCCACTATTCATATAAAATTTTAATATTTTATGTGTCTTAAATATTGAAGTCAGTACAATATGAATAGATTTTTGTCATACCGTCACTTAACTATACACTAATAATATAAATATAGTCTTATAAAGAAACATACTTATGACAATTGACTATTATAGTGCAAACCCTTATAACTTTATTCGTTATAACGAAATTTTTCTATGGCGTAGAAATTAATTCAATTTGGTTGCTTTAACACAAAAACCACTTATTTGTTCTCTTTCCTCCGTATAAAAAAATCTCATTATAACGAAAAAAACATGCTTGATTCTTTGAAATCGTTATAAATACATTGTATATCAATTCGTTCATATAATAAGTAATTTTGGCCGTTGCACTGTTCCATATAAATTGGTCCTCGTAGCGACAAATAGATTAAAAGCAATAAGATTAAATAAATAATGGTAATTATTATCGCTTTTTCCACTTAAAGTTGTATTATGAACAAACAAATGACAGGAACAATCCGGAGAATAGGGCGAGAAATTAAAATAAATAGAATTAATTAAGGGAATATCCTTTGTTCTTGTTTATAATATTTGGGGTTCGAAGGACTACGTTTTCTTAATCGTTCGTAATCAAATCAACAACGAGTGTCAGCAGGTTGCGTTTATATAATTTCGGGAGTGTCCGAAGACAGTCAACCCCTTTAATAACAACCAAACTTTGTTTTATAAATTTTCGATTTTCAAGATTTTTTTTACTTTATATTATTCGAAGACAACATCACATGATATTTAAGGACAATGTGAACATAGATAGCAACAGAACAAACTTTGAAGGAAAGTGAACTCGCAAATGTAGCTGCGGAAATTAACTCTATGCGCTTTGCAACGAATTTCCGACTTGAATCTGGTGACAAATTATTGATACAAAAACAATGTTATGAATGTAATATATTGCATAATATAGACTTGCATTGTTCATATGTTATGAAGTAACAAACAACCATGCAGTGCACTTAATAATAAACAGTCAAAGCAGCCCACGACTATGCCAAGCCAGTCTCCAAAAGAACTATTCTCTAAAGGCAGTTGATATCATTGATTCTTCTATTCCTCTGGACTGATTGAGAACATTGCATATATAAGTATGTCAAATATCACAATTTTAAATTACTTGCAACAAAAACCAACGTTACTTGTGTCAAGATTCTTAGGTAGTTTCTATGAGTTGTGTTTTTTATTGTAGCACGGCAAAATGACTGGACTATGCCTGATGGTAAGCACAGTACAATCCAATAACAATAGCGACCACCGAGTAACACACTATGCATCGCCGGCCGCCACTATTATGCCGACCTGCAAAAAGCTGGATATGCACAGGCTGATCCCGAAACGCGACGCGCAGAAGCGAACCACTATTATGGGCTTTTTCACCATATACATGGTGGTTGCGACCCAGTCAGGTTGCAAAACCCTACCACCCCGCTGATGATTACATGTAAATATCAAAACCAAAACACACATTAGTACATTGCACGCATGTGAAACCGGAATAAATCGCTAGTTAAATGTAAGTCCGAAAATCTGTTACATGTAAAATTAATAACATTTTATAAAGTTGTTCACAAAAAAAGACAGTTTAAAACAAATGTATGTTCAAAGACACTCGGAAGCTACTTAATTTACCACGGTCCTTCTGATTACCCGCCAGCGCTAAGAGCACTTGTACACCAAACATGTGCTTACGATTTGCACATTGCTATCAAGATACAAGGGCTCTTGTGTCTTGACTCGCAAGTACTACTCAACAGTATGTCTAAAAATGCAAATAGTGTACTAAAGAAAAATAAAAAAGAAAGCATTCTTATAACTATTCCCCTTCAGTTTGTTAATCATCATTTTTTTTAAATAATAGTCCTTTATAGCTCTTAAGGTTTTGCTGGGTCAATAGCCATAGTCAGATCGAAAAACAATCTTTTTCTTTTTGTTTTATTGACTGTTGACACATTTAAGTGTCATCATTAAAGAAAAGTATTTCTAAGTAATTTATCTTACCGCCGACTACACTATATGTATTTTAATATATTATATAGCAATAAATAATGATGTATATGTTTAACACTAAACCTACCGACAATTTTTGTATATCTATTCCTACCGGGTGCGGTCAAATTGACCGGTAATTAAAAAGTTTCATTTATTTCATTATTCAATGCAGATAATGGTTGATTTGTTGCTAAATGTGTATAAAATAAAGAATTTTCATAAAGTTTCGTCCATTTTATATAATTTTTAAATTCTTTATAATAAAAAACAAATAAAATTAAAGTTTTATACAGAATGTTATGCATACATAATATACTTTATTTGGCTACCTCGCATTGCTTACAAATTAATTTAGTCTGAAATGTGCACTTGCCGCAAACATATTTTTCGCATTTCGAACATATTTTTGTTGTTTTATAACCTTTACAAAATTTCATTTGACAAGTTTTTCGTACGCACAAATCTGTACTTGTGGACGGTGTTGGTAAAAGCTGTTTTTCTTTACATTTTGTATATAATCTAAATATATATAAATAATCTAAATGTATATATCTAAATATAATCTAAAACTATTTCACTTTCGGATGACAATAAAACCCTCTTTTTTCTGACCTGAACGCTTATTTATAATATTCTCCTCTTCACTATCGCTTTCTGATTCTAATTCACTTGTAAATAGTTCTTGATCTATTTCCATGTTTTTTTCACTTACAAAAGTTTCTTGTTCATCATTATGTGAAAATTCTTCTTCTATGTCCGTTATATTTTTTAGGTAATTTGTAATTTTCAAATGCTTTGACATTTTTAGGGTAAATATCTACAACAGATACTTTACCTTCTCTTCTTCAAATAAATAATGGTTATAAAACCTTTTTAGAAGTGCACTACTTGAGACTGCAATCAATACTATTTTTATCTACTCTTTTCAACTATAAGCGACTCTGAGATAGCCGTAAAAAATTTACTTTGAAATAACTTTATAACAGTTTTTCCCGCCGGTCTTATTGACCGGCCGCGGTAGATAGGTCACATAACAACTTTTTTTTGGAAAAAGAAAAAAATAACTTAAAGTAAAGAGTGAAGAAAATATTATATGGATATTCTAAGAATTGTCATATAGTTTGATAACAATATTATAACATTAAAAAATGTGTAAATTGGATAAAAAGTTTGAAAACGGTCAATTTGACCACTACTGGTAGGTTTAGTGTTAAACTCGCTTGCTGAGATTAAAGAATAAAAAAAGGCAACAATTGTAGCGGTACTTCGGTAAATAAAAATAATGTTGAATTTCAACAGTTGGTACCACTACTAGTGTAACTAATTGTACAATTATCTGACTATTTTTTTATTCAATTGTTGCACAAATTACAATTACAGCTTTTAACATTACGTTCGTCAGTATACAGAATTAAAAAGTCCAATTGAATGATCATTCATTCATACGAATATTTAGATAGAGCTATAAGTTAGCTAATTTAAATTACATGACAACACTACACTACACTAGGAATGTAGGTATGTACTTACATCGCCTATGTAACGTAGTCTTTACTATATTTCAAATGCCTTTAAAAGATACCGCCACAATGTAGTTACCTCGCGCTATGGTTACATGATCTTCAAATGGCTTGGTTCGTTGACTCGATTACACTGTTTAGTATACTTTGGTATACTAATTTAAACGTTTACAGGCATTTTTGCAAGAACTAGCTAGCTGAAAATCGCTTGTAGACAAGGGATGAGCGATATTAGTAAAACATCGATGTCAACATCGATTCAAGAGTATCGATGTGCGATGTCTGATAACATCGATGTTTTTGCAAATTTATCTGTAAAAACAGAAAAACAGAGGTCAGCGATGAAAAAAAAGGTCATACAAAGAAAAACTATTCGTACAGCTTACAAATTTGGTAGTTTTCTAGTCTTTAGCTAGTACATGCAACGTCTTCATAACGTCGATGTAATCGAAACCAAAACATTGATGTGTCGATATTATCGACATCAAGACATCGATGTTTTTCAGCTAAACATCGATGTTTCATCAACATCGATCATTCCTATTGTAGACCTTTTGCATTGCTAACTTTGATATATAAATAAGACAGGCGTTAAAAGAAAGTGTGGTATTTAATCTTCATAAAATAACGTCGGTACAAATTATAATTACTTTCGTGCAATAATATTATAAATAAAAAGTACTTACGTCATAAATGCTTCGACAGCGGCTTGTTAAAACTTGATTATCTAGCAAACGTGACCTAGCCCCTTCAATCCGCCCGTATCCAAGCAAAATATAACTATTTCTTTTTCACCACCGACATTGTGAATATTGCATCCTACTTCCACATTATATCTAAGGCAGCGTGGCGTTACAATATTACTTTACGTATGTGTGTGTTATCGTGCCATTTGTTTTGTTTTGTCTTACTCCACATCTCTATTAGTTTTTGTCTACGGATTCGCTTGTGTTTACGCTTATATAGTCTAACCGGTTCAGATACTTTTTTTTTTATTGAAGCACGACAAAGTGACTGCACTATGTCTGATGGTAAGCATAGTACAATCCAAAAACAGTGGCGACCACCGAGAGACAGATCATCCATCGTCGGTCGCCGCTGTCATGCCGGCCATAATGACGAAAGTCACCCGGTACTGGATATGCACAGGCTGATCCCAAAACGCGACGCGCAAAAACGAGTCACTAAGATGGGCTTTTTCGCCATGTACATGGTGGTTGCGACCCAGTCGGGCTGTAAAACCCTACCACCCCGCTATCGCCATTGCCTCGTTCGTTGATCAGCAGGGTGCACCATGTGCAGGGGAGGATGGCTTGAGTGTCTCAAGTCTTAAGATGTTACTCGACACTCCTTACACCCTAAAATATAAAAATAAAATCTGTTATGAAGATAGTTTGAAGCTTTATTGAGGACATAGGATAGATTTTGTTGGAAACAGGAGTTGAGTTTTCTATGGAGAACAAATTATTTTTCAAGTAAAAGAAATGTTATAAACAATATTTCTAGATTTTTGCCATTTAGATTAATTCGAATGACTTAAATTATTGCCTATAGCTATAAAAAATATACATCTAATTTACTGACTAATCTATTTGCATATATATGTCAAAACGACCGATCACTTCTTTCTATTAATTATTTAAATCATAGTATGAACATTGAAGATAGTTCAAAGGAAAAAAAGGCAAGGAAGTTGAATTTGTTTATTGAAATTATTAACTTTAATGGGGTTTTTACATCTATTGTCACTCGGAGTAATATTTATATACATTTTTATAAGGTTTATTAATCAACGAAACGATGAGCTGATGTATGATGTACGATGAGTATGATGAGCTGCAAAATTTCAATATTACATGTACACAGGCCCCTATACTACGCAAGGCCAGACTGACGCAAGCAGCATAAGCATAATACGATCGGTCACGCTTACTAGCATGTCATGAGGCGTAAATACAAATTTATTTCCGCTCAAAAATATCGCTCAACGCACGTAAAGATAGATGTTTTCAATATCAATTTTTTTTTTGAAATGTAAACGCTGTTGACCTAAAAAGGTCTTTACATCTTCACCGAACTATTGAGGCCAGTGCTGACGGCCGATTTGGGATGTTTGGGCGACTATCTCAAGGGTGCACGGCATACCTCGGCTTGGGCTGGCGCCTGTTTTGTGCAAAAATCGCGATCTATCTGAATTAACTTAAGCTATCTAGATATACATATATGAGTTATTGAAACATGCATATGTACAAAGCATGCGTTCCTCACCAACTCCTATATGTATTTTGTGTCGAAAAAAATCCTGTAAATAATATAGGATAGGATTTAAAAAAGTTTAATTTAAAAAATTAACTTTAATTAATTAATTTCAGTATTTTATTACGTTTTCTGTTTCAATTTCTTTGTTTTTGTATTATTATGTTAATTCTTTAAATATGTAAAATAGTTTAATATTTACTTTATGAATATTTAATTAAGTGTTGGAGCATGCCTTGGTTGTCTATAAATATAACTACATTCATAATGAATCATAATAGTCCTACTTTTTATATATTTCCTAGTGTATTGTCATGTTGACGACCCTAAAATAAATAAATAAATTATACTAACAGGCAAACAGAAACGTGGCCTTTTATAATATGAGTAGATATAACAATAAAATAATAATCATGAGTAGGCAATTTTAATATTGTAAAACGCACAAGCTGCGATCGATACGTATACGATAAGTGGGCAATTTCTCACCGACATCATAAAATGTATACACATTGTGAACGAGTACAGAGGAGGGTACATTTCATTCATTATTACTAAGGAATAGGTTAAATCGACGTTAAGCCTAGCGAAACCGCGGGCAAAAGCTTGTAGAAACATACCCCTTGGTCATATATCACTTCTATAATTGTTAATGTATATAAATATAGTTAATAATAATTGAACAGTTAATATTTAATAAATAACAATGAATAATAATAAAAAAGAAGAAATAAATAATATATATATACATATATATATGCTCACGGATACGATTTTTACGTATAAAAAACATAACATGTAAGCAAAAAAAAGGTGCGGACCAAGAGTCTGCAGAATAGAACAGACTAAAAAAAAATGTATGTAAAAGGAATGATCGATATTTATCAATGTTGAAAAAACATCGATGTTTATATGCTTTGATGCAGATAATAGGGCTGTTGATAAAATATCGAAATATCGATATATTTAAAAAAAAATATCGGTATTTTTTAGTAATATTTTTTGTGGCGATATTTCGATATTAGAATTTGGATATCGGCGTTCGATATTTTTTTATCATCATTTTCTAAGAATACGTAATTATATTTCTTAGCCTTAGGTTGAATAATAGCTACCCAGCCCTCAGATGCATGCAGTATGACTGTGCCTTATAATAATTTTATATGCCTTCCCCATGAGTTTCAAGGGCATCGTGCATCGCACGATTTTTTTATTATTATTATTTACGTGAGGAAGCCCTTTTTGGATACGCCACCCTCCCGGGGGAGGAAGTGGGTTATGTTCGACTCCCACGGACTAAAACCCCACGGTGTACCGTCTGCCACATTGTAGGGGCAGCCAGGGGTCGAGTTTGCTCTCAAACCTGAAAAACTGCCCCTGCGGCAGCATGGCGAGTGAACGCCGGACTTCGCCCTACAATAGAGAGACTACTGGGCACAAGGCCAGTAGTCTCCCCTCGTCAGTCTCACCCGTGCAACGAGGAGATGGGGTCCCCGACCCATCCCCTTAGGTTTGGCTATGGTGTTGGGAGCAGACGGGCATTACGCCTCGCCCCCCTCCGCTGCTCTTCTTTGGCGAAGAGGGCCACTTCGCGTATCTACCTTCTGGGCCCTATCGCATGATACCCTAAACACCTTTCGCCATTTCGTGCATCTTGCATTTATCGTATTCCTTCCGTTATTGTCTACGCTGCCGCGTTTTCAATTAATGAACCGAGGTACCGGAATTCGAAGCATGCTGGTAATAGTAATCTTAGTACCTAGTTAAAGAGCTTGGTTAAACAGCTGAACATGTTATTTCTTTTATATTATAAGTCATCATTATCAGCCTATAAGAGACCCACTGCAGAGCCATAGGCCTCTTCCCGAAGGAAGGTATGGACACATCACCACACCAGTCCACGATGTATTGGCGATTTCAAACTCTGAGAGAGCCACAATTGTATGTTTTTCCATATATAGTAATACTACAAGAACATTTCTCAGGCTTATCTTTTCTCACGGGGTTCTCCTTCACCGTCAGACGATACTGTTACCAATTTAAATGAGTAAATGTACGCGAATTTTGTAAAATTCGTTAATACACGCCGGAGTTCAAATCCGCATACATCCATATGTTATTCCACTAGTGAAACTAGTAGACTACTACCACTACTTAAAAAACTTGGTAACTGATGGACTGAAAAATATTGATACACATAATTATCACATTTAGATAAAACAATAATGA
>JACEII010000067.1:73427-114145 GCA_014332785.1 Antheraea mylitta | reverse complement strand
ATAATATTGAAATCTTTGTTTATTTTTGTCTGAAACGTCTGGTTTGCATATAATTTCTGGGTCGTAGGATACCAAAATCGCTACCACACGCTTAAACTATTAATTAGAGCGCAAATTATGAGAATAAATGGACAACAATTTCCAAGATTAATTGTATGAAGTAATTGTATTACATTTTTTTGTCACTGCTATTTCACTGGTGTTATTTTAACGTATGCTATATTTTACGTGTGACGATTATAATATCTACATAAATTTCTTTTGATTTTTTTTTCACTGAATCTGAATATTAGGAAATGTTACTTTCTGTCATTTATATCTCCAACGAGAACTAACTACCTTTTTTGCTGCTGTCGCTCATACTGGAGTAACAAGTCGTGTGCATATGATATAATATAACATGCGTATGTTTTCTGCGAATTTTGTAGGTGGTAGAGCCATGCTGAAGCTATTACTGGCTTCAGCATGAATGGGCCGGCTCGTCCGGGGTAGCACCACCCTCTCAGAGTAAACCGATGTGAAGTAACAGTGCTTGCATTGTGGCGTTTCGTTCGGTCAGTGAGAGAGCTGTAGACCACCCTTCCTCACCTTCCCCCCTCCCGCAACACAGGCTGGCAAGACATTTGCGACTCTTCTGGTGTTGCAAATGTCAATGGACGGTGGTGATTACTTAATATCAGGTGATCCACCTGTTCATTTGCCACTTATGATATAAAAAAAGAATATATATATATATATATATATACACATATACATATATATGAACACGCGTCACTTCTAAAGTTCTGCGTTCTGCTACTTCTAACTTCATTAAAATCGGTTCTCTATATTAAAAATTATTATAATTTTAATGGCGATTTGACATAAGTACAAAAGAAAAGTAGATTAGTAAATGGATTTAATACATTCAGATGATATTATTAGTCGCTGTTCTTTTACATTGGTTTCCATGCGGACGGAGTCGCGGGCATAAATAGTTCATAATATGATGATAAATTATTTTTAATATCACATGATAAATAACGGTGATGTATGAATTATTTCACGCCTAGTTTATGTTATAGAATATCCTACAAACTTGAATTAAATAATGATCACATTGTATTTCAATATTTATAACTTCAAGTTTGAGTTTTTGGCGAGATTTTAGTCTGTCATGTAGTGGATTTTATATTTTATTCATAATCTTGTATTTTTTGAGTGTATATTTTGTAAATTTTGGTGGTGTTATACGTAATATAGTTATTTTATTGTGCTTAAGTGCAGTGAATGGATAATAATACCACGGAACATGAAAATCTGAGATGCCACAAAAACTCCCTGGAAGGTTCTAACAAGGGATCCACCATCTTGTTAGAATATTGATTCACACGACGCTTAATATTGTAGTGATCGTACGACACTTGTAATATTATTGACTACGTGACAATGGCAGTAATAATCTGAAAGATTGATTGCCAAAAATAAAGTAAAAAAAACTTCGTTATATTATTTTTGCAACGTTTGACACAATTTAAAATTTCATTTAACGTGTTTTCGTGGACAGTACGTCCATTAGTAACCAAAACGAGTTATAGCTCATATATACAAGCAGTATATAAACAAGCTTCCATTTAAGTGTATGTTGCATTTGAAATTATCTGTATCATGTTTTGAGTTTCAAGGTTGGTAGCCCTAATTGTGAAACTACTGCCGAAAAGTCGTGTAACGCAAGTCACTAATTAGACGTTGGTCTCATTACAGAGGTATTATTATACGGCCAAGTATAATTTTGGGGCACTAATGGCTCATAATAAAGACGTGAATGCGTTAATAACGTGTCATTTGTGTTGGAGCTTTAGAAATAGTTACATCATTAGGCTTTCACGAAGTGTGTAGACCTGAGAGAGTTTTAGTTTAAACTATATAAATAAATGTATGTAGTATATTTAGAAACTATTGCTAAAAGTTATAATACTACTTCTGAGACATAGATCAAATTTATATTAAGTCAAGTGAGGCTGTGGGCAAAAATTATTTTAATATAATTTGAAAAACTACGTAAATTTAAACACTCTGTTATGTCCCACGTTACTGTTATATTAGATAATTTTGTTTTATTTAAATATTATTGTACGGATTTAGCTTAAATCAATTTCAAGGGTTTTAGCAGTTTGTTATGATTGCTAAAGGGTTGAACGGTAGTATGAATGAATTATAAAATACACCCTGTGTATCGAATGGACACCATATACCAAGTAAAATTAGACACTCGCAGTGTTCTAGGATATGACAATTCATGGTTACATGAAACATATAAAATAATAATATGAAAAGAAATAACAATAAACAAGCAAGAAAACCTAAGTTAAAGTTTGTGCCAAGACTTTCAAAAGTATAGCTACAAACTTGTAAAAAAAGTAAGTGCAATGAACGGTGCTAGAAGCTACAATGGGCGACCCAGAGTCAATAACTTTCTATAATAAAACGGGCAATAAGCCCTTTTGTTTTATTTCTGATTTTCCCACATTCCCTTTCAAATTAAAGATACATCACCCGATGGTCATTGACACTGTGCTTTAACATAGACGCCTAGATGATTATGTATAATTTTTGTATTTTTCTAGATAGATAAGTCAAATATTAAGCACCTATTTTTAAATTGATTAGAACGAGAATCGAGTGCAGAGTGTCCTTCAGAAATATTACTACTGTCTAAACAGTCACCTGGTATACATAGTGGATGTTGGTATATATAACTGAAATCGATCAAATCCAACCTCTTTCGACAGATTACTATTAAATTTGAGAAAATTGGGAATTTTGGTATTCATTCTACTATATAGCTCTCTTTTAGGTGGAGCTGGGATATATTTTGTTTATATGAAAATTTGTATATATATTCAGACGAACTCGAAAGCAGTTGCTCGGTTACTGTACAATTACTTAAAACTCCAATACAGGACATAGGCGTGTTCCATTGAGAAATCTAAATAACCATATTTTTTATCATTTACATGTATTTTGGGATATTCACATACATTCACATGAATGTTCAACAAATAAAACAAAAAAAAAATAACGACTTAAATTAAAAAAAATACATCAATCAATTATTATCTACTGCACAAAAGCTGAAATAACATCGGTAATACGAAATAATGCTTTCACCTAACAACCACTACACTAGGGGTGGAATCATTTTTCAACATAAAAATTTCGCTGTCCATGCCCTCGGGGGCTTTTTATTGTGGGACCCAACAAAACGGATGACAGACAAAGTTTGACTGCTCTTTCTTTATACACCAAGGCCTTTGAGCTGTCTACTCACTATAAGGAAGAGATAAACGACAACACGTCAGCTTTTATTATGTGCTTCAGAGTGTGAACAAGTCGTACTTACTGTAAGAATCATTTGCAAAGTTATTCCATTAATTTTAAAATAGAATTTCTTTTGAGACAACTATAAAAAATATGGTAGAGGGCAGCAAACAGGCAAGTGACCCATCTGACGGTAACTGGTTACCATCGCCTACGAACATCTGCCGTACTATTGTTGCCTTGCTGGCTTTGGAGAGTATGATTTAATTCGTAAACTAACCAACTCAGATTAATGTCAACAATATATATACACATTTATAGTTAAAAATCTTACTGATGGATAGTTGAAGGGTCATTAAGAAATTATAACTGTTGTAAAATAACTAATGGATAGTTACACTAATGTCATTTATATAATATTTTTAAATTAAGAACCAAATAAGTAGAAACACATGTAGATGTAATATTTCTGTGTATGTATCCATACAAATCATATCTATTTTAATATCATTATATAACATTAAAGTTATTTTTATTCGTTACTGCTATTTCACGTGTGATAAGCGAAAATATGTTATATTTTAAGTATTGTTACAACATCAATGATCTTGTTGAACTACTTACATAAACACAGAACTTGTTATAAACACAGGAAGCTCCTACACTACGTTAGCAATTATATAGAATCATAATATTTATATATGATATGATACATTATTTTTTATATCACGTGAAATACATTATTTTTTATATCACGTGAAATATAGCAGTTATACATATAAAATTCCGTGCTTATTCAAATATAGTATATTAATAGGTTATAACACGTTTGTAACATGACTTGTACCTACAAGTTATGTTATTATTATTTAACACTTTAATCTACTTTTCTTGAATTATAGCATAGTATTTACTATTTTTAATGTTTGTCCGTTCCGCACCATAATACAATTTATACAAAACTTTAAGTACCCGATTAGGCCACCCATGGCAGCGGCTCAAGCCTAGGTTCGATCCCTCGGTAGGAAGCCCTTAAGTGTGTTGCTTGCGCGATACGGTGACACAAATATACATCACTGCTACAACGCTACACGATCACCCCCACACACGTGCACGCCTACACGCTTACACATGAAAGTGGAAGGGTTTACTTTTTTTCCCTTATCGAACTGAAAAAAACTCTCAATTTTCCGAGAATAAATATATGGAGGAGTTGTTGAGGCGTGTATGCTAGGTACACATATACGTTTCAAAAACTCATACATATATGAATAGTTAGCTAGGTTATCTAAGATAGGTCGCGATTTTGCATGCAACAGGCAACAGCCAAGCCGAGGTGTGCCGTGCACCCTTGGGCTGGTTGCCATAATAAAATCGGCTGAGTGCCTTAAGCGCTCGCCTTAGTAGTCCGGTGAAGCTGTTAAGACCTTGCTGCGTCAAAAGCGTAGTCACTTCGAAAAAAAAAAACAAAACTTTAAGTTATAAAAGCATTTAATTGTACTATTGTTACCGTATTATTTTAAATGTTAGTTGTTAGTCTATCGGCTATTAAATAAATATATAATAATAAATGATAAAACAGAATAAAAATAATTAGGTAACTGATAAATCAATCTGTTAAATATTTGTATTGAGTATTCAAAGCGGGTCGGGCGGACGATATCCTAGCTTGATAATAAAGTAAATCCTAAAATTCAAACGCAGTGCCACCTACCGGGTTAAAATATGATGATTTACCATTCTTGAATCCATCTGAACATGCATAAAAAATTTCATCGAAATCTGTCGAGCTGTTTAGGAGGAGATTAGTCACAAACTCAGAGACAGAAGAATTGTGTTTAAAGATACGTTATTATCATTTTAGTAAAAACAAAATATAGCTTATGTTACTCTATGAGAACATGGCTTTCGTTACCTTGACAATCGAGGTAACTTTAGAATCGGATCAGAATTTCTAAAGAATGGCCACATCTTAACAAACTTTATCATTTTGTAATTAAAGCTTAGATGGGGTGTAAGGGGTGTTCAGTAACATCTTAAGACTAGAGACACCCAAGCCAACCTCACCTGCACGTGGTGCACCCTGCTGATTAACAAACGAGGCAATGGTGAAAGCGGGGTGGTAGGGTTTTACAGCCCGACTGGGTCGCAACCACCATGCATATAGCGAAAAAGCCCGTCATAGTGACTCGCTTCTGCGCGTCGCATTTCGGGATCAGCCTGTGCATATCCAGTACCGGGTGACTTTCGTCATTATGGCCGGCATGACAGCGGCGACCGACGATGGATAATCTGTCTCTCGGTGGTTGTCGATGTTTTTGGATTGTACTATGCTTAACATCAGGCGTAGTGCAGTCACTATGTCGTGCTTCGATAAAAATATATATATATATATATATAATACAAAAGTAAATACCAAAGTAACAAGTTGTGTAAAATCTCTATATATAATACGGTCAATGTCGTTTGTCACTACAAAGCATCTTAATCATCTAACAGATGTCTCTTTATCCTCGGGTAAGATTTGAAACCAGGATGACAAATCCCCTTTGACCCTTCCTGTTATCACAGCAGAGTGACAATTAGACCGAACGAAGGACCATCATATCCATTCTAAGTTAGTTTAATAGATATAAAGTTTTAGAATAACTAACATCAGTTTTCTCTAGTTTTGGGAACTATCTGCCAAGAAAGTATATGATTTAAAAGCATTAACTATATTTTTTATTAGAGTTAGATTTTAGACCAAACAAAAAAAAAACCTTGTATGATACTGCAGCAGGACTAGCGAACTGTTATTATTGTATCTTTTTTTTTGTAAAAAATGATAATTTTGTAAAGCAAACCTAACAATTTACTTTAATTAAATAAATAATTTTATTAGTATAATTATAAGAGAGATATCTTTTTTAATATTTTTTTATGTGAAAAAATGCTAATTCTGTGAGGCAAACCTAACAGTTAATTTTAATTTGAAAATGTTTTTTAAAGAACCGAACTAGGCTTGGTCGTGCAGGTACTAAGTATTTAATCAATGTAACTTTAATATTATTTGAGAAATTGAAGATTTATTCATAAGTATATTACATACTAGCTGATAGTCGCGACTTTGTCTGCGTTATTCTGCCCATAAATATTATATAGCTTACCTTACGTACACATAGATATACATATTACTGAATACGTAGTGCTTACAAAAATCCTAGTTTTTTAAACCATATTAATATTATTTTGAATCAAGCTATCTAGATAATTTTAGTTTTAGAAAAGGACCAAATATCTAAGACGTGAAACAAAAAAAAAGATTGATATCTGTCCATTAAGTAATAGTTTTTACTTGATGTGATGAACGAGAGATCTCTTTTATTTATGTAGATATACCGCGTACCAAATACAAAAATAGTATATTACACTTACAATAAGATATGTATACTAACGAAGAAAATTAAAGCATTTTTTTTTACAATACGACCTTTTTTTTCTTTTTTTTACGTGGGGAAATCCTATATGGATACCGACCCTCACGGGGGAGAGAGTGGGCTATTTCCGACTCACACGGACTAAAACTCCACGGTGTACCGACAGACCGGTTCCGTGGCCCCCGCCGAGGCCCGTGGTATAACAGGGCCTCGGTCTTCTCGAGGGCCACCTTGAGGCCCAACCTCCTTATGCGCCTGACCACGAGGGTTGTGGCCATCGTGGCCAGGCGCTCCACCTCTTTCCAATCCCGCCTCCCCCTCGGGCTACGACTAGGGTGTCATCCGCGTAACAGATTAGGGGCGCTCCATATGGAAGCGCGCCTCGGAGCACCCAATTGTAGCCCATGTTCCACAGGAGCAGCCCCAATACCGACCCCTGTGGAACTCCTCTATCAGTGGCCCGCCGGATCATCCGCACGTCGCCTTTACCATACGACCATACCTATACCATATTTAGGTTCTTTTATCATTATTTAGTTTTTGAAACAAAAAACTTACTTATAACTAACCAATTTAGCCAACAAATGTTACAAAATCAAGTGCAAATAATATGGTTGTTAACGATTATTATGAAAAGTTTTTTACTCGTAACAAAATGGTATTCCATGTCATGCCATACAAGCACAGCAAGAAAAGAATTAGCCAGATAAACGCCCTAAAGTGAAGCGTTTCCATACATTCGGGAATTTATTTTAGTTCATATAGATTTTCAAATAAAGAAGTTTAGTTTAAATATAGCGAATAGTTTATTTTTTCAAACGTCTAGTCCATCGAAAAATCTAAAAGCAACGTACATAGGTTTGAACGCGGAATGTATTTTATCTAAAACGATTTCGCACGTGACATACGTCGATAAAATTCAATTTAACCCGACGATATTGTATAGCGAGCTACCTCGTTCCATCACAGAGCAACCGAACCCTCATCTTTCGTTGGGGCCGTTTTATTTAAAGAAGCGAACAAAGTTAGGCAACGGTCGGGCGCGGCCACGCGTAAACATTTACTCGGAAGGTTTATTGATGCTGGTCAACGTGGTTCGGTTTTACTACCGGGCCCTCTCACCCTTTATAGGATTTACGTATATCTGCTTCGAAAGCTCTGTAGTTTATTTTTATATGTTTATATTCTTTTTAAATATATATACACAATTACAGCTAAGCATATTATGTACTATCGACTAAATCTATACTTAATATTTTAAAGAGGTAAAGTTTGTGAGTTTGTGACGTTGTAAGAGATAATCTCAAGAACTACTGATCCGATTTGAAAAAATATTATAGTCTTATATAAATCATTTATCGAGGAAGGTTATAAGCTATATATTATCATGCTAATCCCAATAGGAGCGGAGCGCCAATGAAAAATGTTTCAAAATCGGGATATTTTTTCCCCTTGAAAGCTTCCGCTGCGTGCTAGCGTTAGCCCAAAGTAGTTACTTTGCTTCCTATTTTACCCGATTAGGCCTCCCACGGCAGCGGCTCAAGCCTAGGTTCAATCCCTCGGTAGGGAGCCCTTGAGTGCGTTGCTTGCGCGATACGGTGACACAAATATACATCACTGCTACAACGCTACACGATCACCCCCACACACGTGCACGCTTACACATGAAAGTGGAAGGGTTTACTTTTTTTTCCATTATCGAACTGAAAAACTCTCAATTTTCCGATAATAAATATATGGAGGAGTTGTTGAGGCGTGTATGCTTGGTACACATATACGTTTCAACAACTCATACATATATGAATAGTTAGCTAGGTTAGCTAAAATAGGTCGCGATTTTGCATGCAACAGGCAACAGCCAAGCCGAGGTGTGAGTACCCTAAGCGCTCGCCTTAGTAGTCCGGTGAAGCTGTTAAGACCTTGCTGGGTAAATAGCGTAGTCATTTGGAAAAAAAAAAGATTCCTATTCTACGCGGACGAAATCGCGGGCAGGTGCACACGGATGATAAATTGATTGAAGAAGGCATTGCTTTGCAGAAATATATTATTAAACATTCTAGTGGGACGTTACTTTACATGGCCGCCGGGAATTGTTTGACCACATTAAACCGCGTAAAGTTATAAAACACTACCTGATCCATACCCACTTTGTTGGGTGGTCAAATAAAAAACTACTTTTTGTGTTTTAAATTTAAAAAAATAGATATATGCTGTAGGTGACTTTTTTATAGGCATTATTAAGTTCTACAACTTTAGAACTCGATCATATATCTCTCATTGTTCGCCCTTTTGTTCTCCGACTAACACAAAAAAGTCTTTTCAAAATAGTAAATCCAGATTACCTCCTACAACGTCACAAACTTTACCTCTTTATTAGTAATGCCTGGGCGACCGAGCGTAGTTCGGTTTTTTAAAAAACATATTTGAAATAAAATAAACTATTAGGTTTGACTTATAATATAATTTGTACAAAAAAAAACATAAAAAAATATATCTCTTCTACTGTCACTCGGATTCGAACTGGGGTTACACGGATTTTTGAAGCAACCGATTTCCATCTGAGCTATTTTTGTTTTGACAGTGGCGACGAAATTTATCTTTATATACTAGATATATTTTTCATTCCGTGAAAAGGCAGTTAAAAAAAGGTTTCTATGAATAAAATGTAGCTAGATCGATTTATTCTCTTCGAAACTACCTACATACTAAGTTTCACGTAAATAGATAACCCCGTTTCCGAGATCCTGAATATGTAGGAGTATATATAAATATACAAGAATTGCTTGCTTAAAGGTATAAGATACATTAAAATTCGTGTAATTTTACAAAATATTTTAAAGTATTCATGTAAATATTACGTAGACAATAATTTCGAGCGACATTAGAACGTAGTGTGTCGCTCCAGCCGACGACATTTGCATTCATTGCATGCAGCGAGCCCCGGTCCCATGCGGCGTGCTATTTGCATGCATACTGGATACAAGCATGCGACAGCTACATTAATACCTATATAATTTCCTATATTCTATAACATTATAAATTGTATATACATGTATATTATTTACACCGATAATATAACACCAGACTTATCTTCAGTTAACATACGTAACAGTTTTTTCAACTAGCAATAATAAACTGCGCCTAGTTTATTATAACTGTTACTGTTTTATTTAATTACACTGTCATTATTGTACAGAAAAGGTTTGATCTGAATTTCGTCTTTAAGATAGCCGTGCGAAGCCGGGTTGGATAGTTAGTTTTCTATAATTCATGCTTATAGATAGGTTTGATTATAAACTCAACTCATATTAAATGACGGCGTGGCCCTAAATGGGAACACATTATACCTAGAAAAAAAATACCGCTCAAATGCATATGTCAGAACACATCTATGAGTTTTCGGCGACAGATTAGCATCTTTGAATTGGGAATTTTAAAAATGAATAGTTAAAAAAATAATGACAAAGTTCTGCATTATTTGTTTAAACATATATTTTAATATAATCAACCCGACTTTGTTAAAATCTAATAACTAGAATATTATAAACAAGAAAATCAATTTCAAAAGCTACGTCGTTCCTGATTCAACCATTTTAGGAAGTTTTATATAGAATATTGGTATATACAAGAATTAATATTAGAAATATTATTTCAAATTGTAACACTATTGGCAATATTCCATTAGATAAACGCATTATCATATGTGCGTCCTATTTAAAATGGAAAGCACGAACTGAACTGCATGTCTATCACGTAATTAATATGTACGCGCATTCTAATTAGCAGCGGGCATAACAATACGGTATTCCAGATAGAAATGACTCATAATAATTACGAAGTACTGAAAAAATATAAACATATATGTTTAGTAGTTTAATTATTATTAATTTACGATTTACACAGTTGCATAAATATATTTACACCTTCACAATAACAAGTAACTAAAACTGTCACAGCACTTATTATTTACTCTGTGAGAATATGTATTTGATGTATGTACGCAATATTATATTTTTTTGAAGACGAGTATAACTCGGAAGGGAGAGTATACGTCCCTAATTCTATACGGGCGAGATACCTTCATTTACAAGGCATTGTGTCTGTCGGATTATTACCTCCTCTCCCTATCCCAGTCACGTACTGAAGGGAAGGGTGTAAACAGACCACAATTATTACTCTCTATTAAAAATTATAATTTCCTTAATGCAGGGTTAGGCATTGAATTATTAGATATTTGAGTGAACTGTATTGAAATTGTGTATGAGATAATAATTGATGCATTGTCCTGGAATATAAAGAAAAATTAACCGTGTACATATTACACGAAGAAAATTATTGATTGATTTCGTACATTAAAAAAGATACGTTGTTGAAAAATATACTACATTAAAAATTAATATTCTGTATATCACTAGAGTTATCATACAAGATTTTATTTTAAGATGAATGTGTGGTGTAACCAGAATGCATAATTTAGTTTATTAGTTAGTCAGAATTAGTATATTAGAGGAAGTTTGAAAATAGCACCAGTGACAGAGAAGTTGAGGAGTTAATAACGTGCAGGCATGGTATAAGGAGAGATGAAAGTCATGTAACAATAATTTTGAATATGAACGAAGGGGTAGACAGAGGCTAATAAAGGTATAGATGTGAGGAACGTCTGAAAAATGATATATGTATAGAAAGAAGGTATCAAAACTAAGATGACATCTGACAGGGGAGAGTAGAAAAGGTAGGTTGTAGAGACACGCTCGTAGTTGGTAGACCCACACTGAAGCTACTACTGGTTTCAGCATGAATGGGTCGGCTCGTCCGGGGTGTTACCACCCGACCCACAGAAACACCGATGTGAAGTAACACTGCTCGCATTGTTACGTTTCGTTCGGTCAGTGGGAGTACCGGAGGACCACCTCCCATTTCCCTTCCCTCTTCTTCCCCCTTCCCCCAAACACAGGCTGGCAACACGCAACTCCCCTGGTGTTGTTAGTGTCTATGCCTCCTATGATATAAAAAATTTGGAAATATTTTGTGCCGATCCTACTTAGGTGAAAGAGGGTAAGAAGAAAATGGTGAGAAATCACTAGAGTATAATTACCTTAATATATGAAGTTGAGTGTTCATTTTATACAATAGAGTTTTTTTTTTCATGCCGATATACATGTAAATATTTTTGAATCATGCAATTTTTAATTGCATGACTCACAAATGAATACATGTATGAATAGCCTAGAATAGTTTAGCTAGGTCAGATCGGGTTTTCTTCGGTAACAGTCCAAGCCGAGGTGTGCCGTGCACCCTTGAGCATGTTACTTAAATAAAATCGGCTGAGTGCCTTAAGCGCTCGCCTTTGTAGCCCGGTGAAGCTGTAAAGGCCTGGCAAGGCCAATAGCGTAGTCAGTTCGAAAAAAAAGATTTTTTTAGATCTGATTCCTTATCTGTACTCCCGACAATATCCTCGAAGGGCCTCTTTTGTAATGAGTGGAATTGTGATTTTTTTTTTTGTTGTATACGAATTATTCGTAAGCCGTACGCAGAAAAGAATGTTGAAGTACAAGTGCCTCTGGTTTATAATTTTATCAAGGAAAGGATGAGATGCTTTAGTGTTAAAGAGTGCAGATTAAAATAGCTTTATTTATACTTTATAGGTTCTAGTATTTGACTATAACCTCGTGGATGGTAAATAGCGATGTGGTTTAAAATCCTGGATACGTTAAGCCTAGAGGAGGATTGTCTCTCAAATGCTATTACAGGAGTACACCAACAGGTGCTTGGGCCAGATCTTCAACTAGAGGGTGGTAGCTAGCCAGGCGGGTTTATTAAGAGCCATGCCATCATACTATGGTATCTGATAATAAGGATCCTGTATCATTTTCTGTTTTCCCATATGCTGTCAGTTGTGGTAGGAGGTTTCACTTGTGTTTTTTTTTTTTTTTATAATAAATTACTAATAACGCACTTTAATAACTTTAATAAAAGACCGTATATGGCATGATTATTGCGTAGGAAGTTCAGATCGGTTCTTATTATGCTCTCATAATGCTTGCTTCTCGCCGAGTGGTCAACACGCCCTCAGCCCCCGATACCCACACCGCGTCGCGTGGCCCGCAAGTACTGTTAGTTGCTTTACCTATTTTTTTATATCAAGCAAACGAATAGGCGGGTCACCTAATGTTAAATTATCACCGCTGCCCACAGACACTGGCAACATCAGGGGAGATACAAATGCGTTACCAGCTTGTATTTGGGGGAAGATGAGGCGGGGGACGAGGAGGAGAGAGGGTTGGGGAGGTGGGCCTCAGGCGCTTTCACTGACCGAACGAAACGCAACAATGCAAGCACTGATACTTCATGTCGTATTTCTGTGGGGCCGATGGTACTACCCCAGGTGAGCCAACCCATTCATGCTGAAACAAGTAATAGCTTCAGCGAGGCTTTACTACCTACAGAATACATGTTTTGAATGATTATTGCTCCATTCCTAAGGATCGTAACCTTATGTTAAGTAATCCATACACTTCGTCAAAACTATATGCTACGAAATGATAAATACTTTATCAAATTTGACCTATACTACTATAGTTTAGCGCTGACGAAAAAACAAAAAGTAAATAAGGTTTTATTCTATATAATATCTCTATAAACAAGCTAGCGTCTGATAACAAAGATGTCTGATAATTTCAAACGATATGGCTCGTTTATACAATGAGCTCGCATCCAACACATTTCATTACACATTGTTGCCCATAGGGCAATCAAATTCAAAAAGTCAATTAAACACATTTTATATCCATGACCATTTCGACAATAGTTAGTATAACATATTTCAATATTCTTCATTATGTTTACTATCTTGTTTTTTTTTTCATTAATTTTGGTTTTCATAAATAAATTAACTTTCACTTTTTCGTTTACTCTTATTCATATTTTTAAGTGTTTATCAATATTCACTATTACAATTTTTTTTAAATTATTAATTGTATAAGTTAAGTATTTATGTGATAAGGTCTTCACTTTACTATTTGTTATTATTGTTATTGTATTATTGTTGTTGACTTCTATTGTATCCACATGTAAATAAATAAATAGATATGATCAAAGTCATGAAATACAAATGTGAAAGGACTAGACTTGACTATGAAATGCAGACCCTGCGACAAAACTATTAGATTTAAATTAAAATTGGTAGTAGCTAGACAATCCGCAACCAGTAAAATCCTCACTATTATTGGATAACATTCGTAAAATGATTTAACACCTATTTGTCCACTTTATTATAATATAAATGTTTGTAAACTATAACAATATTTCTATAAGTATGCCTAAACAAATCGATGAGAACTTTGTCATTTCCTACAATGCAAAATTACAGTCAGTGGATACCTCTTACGCATAGTAAATTTGACGGGCACTGTCACACGCCTACGTAAAGTTACCGATTTGTATTCAAATAACATGGTAGAATTTGTATTTGGTATATAATAAAATTATGTTATATGTATAAACTAGCTGCTTGTCCCGGTTTTGCACGAGTGTACTAACGAATGAAATGATGCCGAATCTTCTCTTTACAGAGGACCTACGCTATATAATAAAATAGCTACTAGATAATTGACTGTCTGTGTTGAAAAATATTTTAATTTGATTAAGTAACTATAAACAAGTTACCTGGGAAATAAACAAGTAGAACGTTATCTATATCTATACATATAATAAAAATGAAGTGTCCGCTTGATGGGTCAATAGCGTAGTCATTTCGAGAAAAAAAAAAAAAAGTGTCTGTATGTAACAGCGAAATAAAATTTTTTCACTGATTGGGTATGAATGTATACACGCTACTGATAACATAAATGCAATTTTTAAAATTTTTGTCGGTCTGTCTGTATGTTTGTTCCAGGTAATCTCCGAAACGGCTGGACAGATTTTGACGGGAATTTCACTAGCAGATAGCTGAAGTTACTGCGGGTGACATAGGCTACTCCAAATTAAACTAAGTGTTAACTGCGGCTTCGTCCGCAATGCTATCTCGAAAACGGTGGAACTAATTTTCACGAAACTTTCACCAACAGATAGTGGACATCATAACAAGTAATTCAGTCTATTTTAATTTAGACTAGCTGTTAACCGTGGCTTTGCCCGCAATGCAATCTCCAAATCCGTTAGACTGATCTTAGCGAAACTTTTATTCGCAGATCGCTGGCCTTACAAAAAGTAATTCAAGTAATTTTAATTTATACTAGCTGTTAACCGTGGCTTTGCTTGCAGTACTATCTCCAAAACCGTTAAACTGATATTCGCGAAACTTTCATTGTCTGATAGCTGACCTTATAAAAAGTAATTCAAGCAATTTTAATTTATACTAGCTGTTAACTGTTGCTTTGCCCGTAATACTATCTCCAAAACGGTTAGACCAATCTTCACGAGACTTTCACGGGCAGATAGCTGACCTTATAAAAAGTAATTCAGGCAATTTTAGTTTATACTAGCTGTTAACCGTGGCTTTGCCGACAGTACTTTCTCCAAAAGGTTAGACCGATTTGCCGGGGACTTTAACCTTACCTTACAAAAAGTAATTGAGGTTATTCTATTTTAGACTAGCTGTTTCCCGCAACTTTGTTTGTATGAAATTTAGCAAGATTCCATCTCATTCTTTATTTAAAATTAAAATTAGAGAATTATCAACTAATTGTTTATATTTCGATATTATAATTTTTAGTAACTTTAAAGATAGGAGAGATCTTCCTAATAAGAGTTTAGACCATAAATGTATTACATTGTTAGTATTGAATACTTCCATAATACAATTTCTTGCAGAACAGACAAGCGTTTATTTTTTGTATAGACACAAAATCGTAATTATAATGTCTATGTAATGTAAATGTAAATCTTTATGATAATATTTTAAGTTATTGTTTCATTAGTTCCTTACACAGTGTAAGTGAGCACGAAGATAGTTATATGGTGGGTTAAAATCTCAAATAAGTTGCTGATGGTAAGCCTCACTAGGTACATTGTTAGTATATATATATATATATATATATATATATATATATATATATATATATTGTATACATTTTGTAAGTGGCATGAGTGTCGTACTTAGAATTGTTTTTAAAGAGCATTTCTATAATTGTACTTAGTCTTACAAGTTTATAATTCTTTAATGCAATTTTAAAAAAGCGTGCGGAGCCGCGGGTCCAACTAGTATAAGATATAAATGATAATTATAAACCGTCATCAAGAGGCTGTTTTTTTGGTTGTTTGATTACATTAATCTCTATAACTAGTACTCAGGCTTAAGAAAATATTTTGATATATTATAGCTTATCTATTAGAAAAGATTATAGATTATCATATATTACATTATGGCTCTTAGAATCACAACAATTACCATACAAAGTGTAGGTTGCGAAACACATTTAACGAAAACGAATGCGTCGGGTGCGCCGTGTAGGGTGGCAAGGAATATAGGTTCCTGACGGTGTAAAGAATAAAATTGTGTGTTACAAATAGTCTATACATACTTACTATTACAAAGAGAAAAGATTTGTTTTTTGAAGCAAAACTGCTTTAGGCGCTACTAGAAGATAATTGGACGACAATGCAATGAAAGTCCGTAACGGCAATATAGCGTCAAGTTTCTGTAGTTAGATAATATTTAACATAACCAAAACTTCTATTAAATCATAGTAAATTTAATTAGTTACATATCATAGTAATCTGTCCGTACTTTTCAATATTTTATTTACTTTATAACAAAGAGTTGCTAATAATATTACCTGTGCTATTTAAGTTCCGAATTAGCTGATAGATGACACTACAGAAAATGAACCTCTGATTTCATTTGATACTTACTTACTTTGAATCCAGATGGCAGCACTGTCGTTAGCCCATACATACATAATTAATTCTATTGTATGATTTTTATTATTCTTCAATTTAAAATGCTTTTATTATTATTTTTTTCCAAAAATGTATGATTGATTTATTTATTTATTAACAAGATCAAAAACATTTAAAAAGCTTTACTTCAATCGCGTGTTACGGTTACACGCACACATTCTTTTTGTTTGTAATGGACAAACTTAATAAATATCTAATCGATTTAAAAAATCTTACATCTATAGATAATTATATTGTCAGCAAACAACTATATTTTATTTTCGAAATTTTAATTAACACAAGCGCGGCCGCGTCTAATGAATAAATATTGGTTAACATACTATACAACGCTTTTTAAGATATTACGGACGTATGTGAACGGACCTGCGAGGTCGGGATCACACAGCGGTGGGAATATTAAAAAACTTTTGGTCGCCCAACTTGGATTGTCTTTTTTCAAAGACTGTTTACTCCGCGGGATCAGGGGCTTTATTTAGTTTTTGTTCCAGATGAATTTGAGTGTTCGTGACCCGTTTTCGACAGTACGACGGAAATACGTTTAATTCTTGGGCGCCATAACACTTTTATTCTATTTAAATAAATTGAATAACGGAACGAATTCAAAGTTCTTTATATCGCCTATTATTCTTTCTTTAATACATTTATACTTAAGGAAAGAAAGGATTAAGTACTAGGATTTTACAAAACCATGAAAATATATGTAGAAAAGATGTACTTACAGAACGACGCTATTTTTCAGTATAGTCCTTAAATTCATTGATAAATGCTACCTACGTATAATAAAATGTTAAATTAAGTTTGACATTATCGTGTTAATGCTGCGTTCTAAAGATATTATTTTCAAGTGTTAACTACCTACTTTTAGTTTCTAGTTAAGCTTTAAATACAAAATGTAATACTGAATTTAAAATTGTAATATTCAGGTCTTACTAACGGCTATTTTTTTCGTTCACGTAAGCGAAGTTTTTGCCCAAATATTTAAAATTCAATCAATTTTTTTTGCGGGATATCAGTGATTCAAGCGTTCATATTTTACTAATATTTTATTGTTAATTAACAATATACTTTGTAATATTGTTGGCTTGTACGCAGTAAGGTTCGGTTATTGTGCACAAGTAAACTGTATGGAAAATAATACTACGGAATTGTGAAATGCCACAAAAACTCCCTGGAAAGTTCTAACAAAGGGAGCCATCTTCCTGTTATAACATTAAAATTATAGTAAAATACTTGCAAAAGTAACCCAACCTACTATGGCAATACTTTTTATATTACCATGATTCTCTGACTTGCATCTAAATCATCACGGACAAATCTTGGTACATTTTACATTTTGTACATTGCTCATGCAACGCGTCAAGCGACAGACAAGTGAATCGCATCAAATTACGATCACCCCGTCTCTCCCATTATATTGCTACTTCTAAATTATTACAGTGCGAAATCAACAATGTCTATATTGTAAAAGATTCGTCGCTACAAATCAAAATACATGAAGCAAGAATATAAACGTATATATCAATTTATAGATATTGAATTTCTCAAAAATTATTTATAAGTTATATGATCAAAACATGTTAGTAAGTAAAGTACTAATATTTATACGTAAACAACTTTAACTATAAATTCTTAAGGGCTTTTCTCCGAAATGCGTACAAACGCCGCTGATTTTAAATAGAAGATCGCACCGCAAAACCGACATAAGGGCTCGTTTAGTTAAATAGAACGCGGTTTTGTGGATACGGGGGAAAGCTCAGCTTTTCATTTAAGGCCAAGTGAAAGCTTTTTCTATACATGCGCATATAAATAAAATGATAAGGGTCTGCGGTAGTGTGCCATTAACTCAAAAATTGCTGGATAAGTTTTCATGATTTGTTTTTAGTTTCAATTGATCCATGTTCATTACAATTTCATCTTCTATACATATAATAGAAATGTGAATGTAACATGTCTGTTTTTTTAGATTTTTGTAGAAAAGAATTGTCGCAGGTGTCTTGGTATCCGTAATAAAATACATCTCAATCATTTTTAGAAATGTCTGTCTGTCTGTTTGTTTGAATACTCACTATGGTTAAAGTACTGCGTTTATGATAAAACTTCAAAGCAAAGGAAATCATATAGCGTATTTTCGAATAATATTTAGTTTTGGTTTCATTAAAATCGGTTTACTCTATTAAAAATTATTGTAATTTTAATGACGACGTGACTTAAGTACGTGAGAAAAGTAGATAAGTTAATAGATTTAATACATTCAGATATATAATATTTGTCACTGTTTTGTACATTAGGTTATATTACATAAACATAATATAGACACAATGGGTAGACATTAGCGTTAATTACTTATAAAACCTGAAAGGGGATTGTAAATCCACTCTCGCAATTTGAATTGAAATTGGCAAACGCCAGCGAAAGGCCCTAGAGTCGACGATATAAGGTTTACTGGACAAGCCTTTGATTAAAGTAAAAGTATACTCGTATAAGACATCCTTTGCTAAAAAATAATATTTAAGTGTGTAGCGATTAACATGAGTGGGTGTGTACCTACAGTCACACGAGAGAGGTGATAAATAAATAAATAAATAAATATGTGCATTTCAAGTTATAACATGTTTATCAACATATAAAGTAAATAAATAATAGTAATATTTACATATGTGCAATATACAAAACACGTTACAATAAAAATGTAATTATCTTTGTCAGACGGTAAACGTGGTTAACAACAGAATGTACACGGTTTAGTGCGTCACGAACCCAGGCATGATGGTTCACTTTTGTTCACAGATCGATGTCGTTAAAACACTTTAACTATTTCAATTAATTTAAATTTTAAATGGTCAACAATTTATGTTTTATATTATTCGTCAATAACAAAAAAATCTTCAATATGCATTAAAAGGAGCAGAGAGTCTTCTAGAAATTTGGCTCGAATCATCTCGAGTTTTTTGGAAAATTATTTTAAGGAATGTGCATCTATATCAATATACGCGTGAGCAAAACGTTCGTACTACAATAAAAATCGTTAAAATAAAATTAACCATGTCTGTTCTGATAAATATATATCTTCAACTTTCACCGGTCGTGATCGATGTCCGCAAATTAGCTAGGACGCGCCGAGTTTCGGAGCGCGCCGGCGAGACCGCGCGGTGATTTTTCATGTCAAACTTTTAAAAGATTCCTTACAACTGTACATTTGTATTCTCGGGATTGCGGGAATAAAGGCACGAGTTTCAGAAATGAATACGCCGGATTTTGGAAAACTACCTCAACCATTTTGCTTAGATTTGTCGAATAGGGGAGAGTAGAGCTACAAGTTCCGAGTTTCAAATAACACGAAGTTTCATTATAAAAACGAAGGATTTGATATTTAGCATTTGCAGATATTGTACAGATGTTTAACTTGTTTTAACAAAAAAAAATGATCATAAGAACATCAGGTATGATTGGTCATTGGATATACGTAATTCTGGAAGACAACCAGCCTCTCGAGGACTGAACTTATAACGTCAAATTATGTTCTTACACGAAAACTGATTTCTTCAACTCTTCTTCATATCGACAACTTTAATGGCGATTTTAGTGACACCGCTAAATCATAAAATATCTGCAAAGATAATTTTTGCAATTCACATCGGCTTTGGACATTACATAAATTACGACCTCCACATACCGCGCACCAGATATGGGAATTCTTTAGGACACGCTACATAAATTCGGACGTAGAATTGCCTTTATGGCCTCTCCACATAAGAGTTCGCCTGAAGTAGGTGGCTATTTATTTCGAAGGACAACTATTCTTTTTGACACCTATTTTATGTTATGTACTGCTTATACAATTTCCTTTATGTAAGAGTGATTCCGTTAGAGTCTGAATAAGTACTGCAGGTTGGTTTGTGTTGGATGCATCTTATGGAACGATGTAGTTGTTTGAGATGTTTAGCTTTTAGGATGTGGTAATTATTTGCGACTTGACTACCATATATGTTTTTATTTTAGAACTGACTACGCTATTGGTTTGACGGGCCTTGACAGTTTTACTCGACTAATAAGGCATGCGGTTAAGGCATGTTTCGGCGCAAAAACACTATTAAAGTAAGTGGTTAGCTGGGACTTAGTAGTGCCTGGGAAGATTTCAGCTATTGAGTTCCCACGCTAGCAAGGTATGCTAAATTTCAAGTACATATCCCTCTTCTTTTTCACTAAAGACTGAGTGAGTGAAAACACATTCGACCAGTTGCAGTTCAGCATTCGCATTGAGTGTAACGCCGGTCGTGGTTCAAAATACAACGCGTATAAATACTTAATATTGTATTACCGCATCGCTCCTTTAATTAAGGAAAACCAGCCTCACAACAAGAACGACAATTGCTGTCTTCGGCCTTTGGTGAGTACTTATAGTTCCGCTAATTATTATAGTTTAATAAGTTTTTATGCGCCTCCGCCCCCTCGACCGTACACTCAAATCTAAATATTCCACCGCGCCTGGGCTATTTACACGCCTCCACTTTCCACACCAAGGCACTTCTCCGTTTGGCAACAAGCTCAAGGGTGCCAGAGTAGCCATAAAACTATATTAAAAACCGTTGAATAGTTTAAAAGATCTCTGGAAACAGACAGCGAACGCGACTTCATTTTATACTATGTGAAGATTGTACTTTGTCGATGGGTTGTAAGTGGTTGACAGTTGCAAAAAAGGGTGCCATGATAAACTGAGCAACATAATGACAATTTTGAATTGTTGTTCGACAGTTGATCCCAACAAAATAGTCAAAAAATGATCATACAAAAAGAGGAAAAGAAATACTTTGCAAACAATCTCCACTCCATCTAAAATTGTTGACACGAAGCTAGGAAAGTTAGAGCTAGTTAGTGCCATGTCCGACCGGAACAGTTGGGCGGGCGTGGGCGGTCGCTTCAATTTCTTGCTTGTACAGCGTCAGCTACAACGAGCGGACATGTTATAAGCGATTGGAATAAAAACAACAGAGTCTTAGCATTATAAAGGAGAAGAAAATATTACCAATTATGTTACCCGATTAGGCCTCCCATGGCAGCGGCTCAAGCCTAGGTTCGATCCCTCGGTAGGGAGCCCTTGAGTGCGTTGCTTGCGCGATACGGTGACACACATAAATATACATCACCGCTACAACACTACACGATCACCCCCACACACGTGCACGCTACACGCTTATACATGAAAGTGGAAGGGTTTACTTTTTTCCCCTTATCGACCTGAAAAACTCTCAATTTTCCGATAATAAATATATGGAGGAGTTGTTGAGGCGTGTATACTTGGTACACATATACGTTTCAACAACTCATACATATATGAATAGTTAGCTAGGTTAGCTAAGATAGGTCGCGATTTTGCATGCAACAGGCAACAGCCAAGCCGAGGTGTGCCGTGCACCCTTGAGCTGGTTGCCAAAATAAAATCTGTTGAGTGCCTTAAGCGCTCGCCTTAGTAGTCCGGTTATGCTGTTAAGACCTTGCTGGGTCAATAGCGTAGTCATTTCGAAAAAAAAAAAATCAATTTTGTTATTGCTATGTTTAAAAAAACGTTAATAGGTATTTATTTTATTAACATTTGTGGTTCTATAATAATTTCTGTAAGTTATCACTTTTTTTTTCGAACTGACTACGCTATTGACCTACCAAGGTCTTAACAGCTTCACCGGACTACTGAGGCGAGCGCTTGCGGCACTCATCCGATTTTATTTGGGCAATCAGGTCAAGGGCGCACGTCACACCTCGGCTTGGGCTGTTGCCTGATACATACCATTCGCGACCTATCTGAGCTAACCTAAGCTACATATTCATACTTATATGAGTTATTGAAATACATATGTGTACCAAGCATACATACCTCGACAACTCTTATATGTATTTTGTGTTGAATAATATTTCTAAACTATTTCAGTTCGATAAGGGAAAAATAAAACCCTTCCACTTTCACGTGTAAGTATGTGTGCGTGCACGTGTGTGGAGGTGATGTGTGTAATGTTGTCGCTGTGATGTAAGATTTAGTGTCACTGTATCGCGCGAAGTAAGTTATCACAAATATGTGATTATGGACAGTTACCTAAAAAACGATGATATTCATCATATTTTTTAATGTGAAATAACTGTAGCGGTGGATTAAACCAACTATTGGAATAGCGACGCGTCGCCACGGCATGCGTCGTCATGCTATACGATTTTTAATATTTGTATTTATTGAATATAAATATTTTTTCTTGTATAATTTCTTAATAAAATCGCTATACGTATTTGACTTAAGCCCAAAGGAGCAGCGAATCGCAACGGGAAGCGGCACCGAGCAACTGCGGAAATTGGCCGACTTCTACGAATTAAAACGAGCTGTATTCGGTGCAAGAGAATTTTATGATGATTTTTCCACATCTCACATGTGAATAATGTTTATCAACTTTATATCTTTGTGTAAAACTGAACAAAAGATTTCTCACACGTTATCAAATATACTAAACACATTACTGCGGTATTAATTACCTACTCACAGGACATGAAAAGTACAATATAAATGTAATCCTGATTATGTGATGGAAATCTCTTTAGTAAGCGAGAGAGGGAGAAAAAAATCTCTGCAGTTAGATTATGTAAAATGAGAACTAATTAGCTGTTTCTAATCCGGTGAAGCTCTTAAAACCTTGCTAAGTCAATAAAGTAGACAGTTGGAAAAAAAAGTTGTCTCGAACTGACTACGCTATTGACCTATGAAGGTATTAACAGCTTCACCGGACTGCCGTGATCTGTAATGTTGGAAGCTTAATTAAATCTTTTTTTATCTCATAGGAAGCAAACGAACAGGCGGGTCATCTGATGTTAAGTGATCACTATCGTCCAAAGACACTAACAACACGAGGGTAGTTGCTACATCGTTGCCAGCCTGTATATGGGGGAGTGGGGAGGGGAAGGGGGAGAAGGGGAAGGGTGGTGTGCTTTCTGCGCTCTTACTGACCGAACGAATCGAAACAATACAAACACTTTTACATCACGTCGGTGTTTCTGTGGGTCGGGTGGTACTAATCCGGGTGAGCCAACCCATTAATAGCTTCAGCATGGCTCTACCAACTACACCTGCATCTAATTGTATTTATCACTGGTATATCCAAATTTACAAGGTTTTAAACTACCCTGATATAAATAAATATAGATCTTATGATGTTCTGGTCAACAAATTGTTATAAAAAAACTACCGTATTTATTTATTTTTCCTTTTTGTTTTAGTCTGCAGACTCTTGGTCCGCACCTTTTTTTTGCTTAGATGTAGTTTTTTTTTTTTACGTAAAAATCGTATCCGTGAGCATATATATGTATATATATATATATATATTATTATTACCGTATTTATTACAAAGTTTAGAAAAACATGAAAAATAACAAACTATGTACTGTAAAATTGTAATTTTATAGTATTGGGTACATTTTTAAAAACATTATCTAGTATTTTGAGATCTTGATCTTAAAAAAATCAGGGAGGGATTAAATATTTATACTGGAATATAAGGTAAATTAAATAATATAAAAATTTTATATTTGAATATAAATCGAGAGATTTAAATTAATTTTATTATCCGTCAGTATTTTTTAGTTCGGTCGGTCTGATTGTTTTGGTGGTGACCGAGTGCGTCTTTAAGCTGCATGACACGAATTTGTTGTACATACATACAACATTTAAGACTATTTCTTACATTTTAACAAGAATCCTAAGATATTTGGCATAGTTTTGTAAATTCTATCTAAAATTATAAATAAAAGATTGTTCGATGTTAAAGTATATTAAAACATATTCACTGAATTTTTCTATTTTCAGTTAAGACGAAAATAAAGGAGCAAATCTCTATAGAAGGTACTCAACGAACTAGCACCTGTAAATTGCCGAAGCGCAGAGGAAAATGCTAGTTCGGTATTGTTGCCAGCATGGCAGGATGGCAATGTGCCAAAATGTAGCTAACTATGAGGCAGTCTACGGATACGGTCGTCATCAAAAAGATTTATATACTTCGTACTCAGGGTTGCCAGAAGTGGAATTTAAATTTGGAAAGTTGAAATGCGAGATAAGCCTAAATACATGGAACCCAAAAATGTTGTCCCGTATATGTGATATATATTATCTGTACTTCTATACTAATATCATAAAGCGGTAAAGTTTGTGATTACGGTTCTAATTTGAAGAAATATTTCAGTGTTATATAACTATTTTTTTCCTGTTGAGAGCTTCCGCTGTATGTTAGCGTTAGCCCAAAGTAGAGGCTAGTAGATAATATTTTTTTGCGGTAGTATAAAAAGAAAGAGTGTAGTTGAAACCTTTTTGATATATATATATAAATGTTTTTCAAATAATAAAAATATTACTCCCAGTAAAATAACCTCTTAGTTTTTAAACAGTTACTTTATGTCAAAACAAGTCACTTTTTAATAATTTATTCGTCTCTATTACTTCTTTCTCGGTTGGTAACATACTTTTGTTTTTTTTTTTCTGTAAGTTATCTAACTATCTAATTTTGATCAATTTGCGACAGAAATGTGAAATTAATTTATATGTTGCGGGCAAATAAAACGTTGTGGTAATATTCGACCTTAGAATTTAACTCCAATTGTATCTGAAGAAATTTTATTTTTTGATATGAAATCATCTATAGGCACGCCTCGACAGTAAAATCGAACCCTTATGCTGTCACGATAAAGTACATGACGCTATCTTACGCCGTCGTGCACCCTCTATGCCAGCGTGCCGTCTCCAGGCGACACTAGCCTGCTAAATTAAAATACAGTATATGGTTTATACTTATACAATAACGGGGTCTAAAAATCATTGATAGCAGTGAATCTGTTCAAACAAATACATTCTTTTATAAAATAATATTTCCAATTTCTTCGATTAAGTTAATCAAATAAAAATATTTTAGCCTGCGGCATAGAGTTGTGGGTTTAGAGCTCTGGAAATAAGACTTTCAGATTCGCGCAAAAAAGCTGACAACCCTAATGATGCCATTAAATTGTCTGAAATTCTTATATAGAAATTCTTTACACGACTACAGTGTAATGTGTCGTATGAGGACTTAGATTTAGACGAAAAGAAATAACAAATTAAAATCTTATTAATATTATAAACTAGCTGTGCCTGCGACTGCGTTCACGTGGAATTAAATATAAGACACAGATTTACATTTTTATTACATATATAGTAGAAGGTACGATAACTTTTGATAAAGTGAACCGATTTTAATAAAACATTTTTTTCTCAAACTGACTATGCTATTGACCTAGCAAGGCATTAAAAACTTCACCGGACTACTAAGGCGAGCGCTTATGGCACTTAGCCTATTTTATTTGACAACTAGCTCAAGGACGTAGTGCACCTCGGCTTGGGCCTGATACGTGAAATTAGCGACCTATCTGAGCTAACCTAAGCTAACTATCATACATATATGAGTTGTTGGAACATATATGTGTAACAAACATACATACCTCAACAACTCTTATATATATTTCGTATCCAATAATTTTCTAAACTATTTCAGTTCGGTAAGGGAAAGAAACAAAATCCTTCCACTTTCATGTGTTTTTTTTTTCGAACTGACTACGCTAGTTGACTAGCCAGTTCGAAAAAAAAAGGATTTTGTTTCTTTCCCTTATCGAACTTTCATGTGTAAGCGTGTATGTGTACACGTGTATGGGGGTGATATGTGTAATGTTCTTGCAGTGATGTAAGATTTTCTGTGACTGTATCGCGCGAGCAGCGTACTCAAGAGCTCCACTCCGAGGGAATGGACCTAAGCTTGAGCTGTTGCCGAGGGGGGCCTAATCTGGTTAATAAAACAAAGATCACATGCCACTCGAAGATATGCTTTATGATTTTCTTGGTGAGGTTTTAGCATAAATTTACTATTTACGGCAAGTGTCAAGTAAGTTGGAAAAATCAACCAACAAAAGAAGGTTTTTATGGTATTAATTTCACTACAATTCGTCACTAGCCTACGCTAGATTCCTTGGACTGTACAAAACCATAACCGTGTTATTACAAAAAAGTTAAATACGTATTGAATACTTGCTTTAAAAAAGTTTGGGTATTTTCGTATTAAATAGACCGCGTTAAGGTCGCATTATTCTTTTTCGCAAGTTCATCCTAACCTAACCAAACAGAGCTAAACGAGCAAGATGTCCAACGTTCGCCGAGCGCAGTGCATTTAATACGAAAGTACCCAAACTTTTTTAAAGCAAGTATTCAATACGTATTTAACTTTTTTGTAATAATAAAGGTTTAAGTTCCATACAAACAAATGTAGGGAACTTATGATGCACTGGTCAACAGACATTTGACAGCATACATTTTAAGAAAATACCATATATATTTGATAATTGAAAAAACTTTAAGTATTGCAAACTAAGTAATGTAAAATTATAATTTGAAAAAAAAAAATGTCTGGAAAACATGATCTGAAATTTTGAGATTTGTGTTTTAAAAAATCAGTGAGCGTTAAATTTTATATTATAATTTATAGCGATCAGAGTCGGGAGTGAATTCTAGTAATTCATATTTTAGATTCAATAATAATATGTAAGGTGACGTGACCTCATTTCGATAGTGATATTCCCCAGGTCGTCTCTATACGTAACCGATTCATGGCTTACGGTGAATAATGGGGAGGATTTTTGGTGAAGAGCAAGTACGAGAGATGTTACAGATACGAGTTATATGTACTTGGTACATTATACGCAATATGTTTTGAAATCTTACATTTATTGATTTATATAATAGTTATGCATATATCTAATACCTTTAAATTCTTGTATATTTTTATATTGTTATATATTCAGGATCTCGGAAACGGCATCAGCGATTTCGTGAAACTTAGTATATAGGTGGTTTCGGGTACGATAAACCGATCTACCTAGATTTCATTTATAGAAAACTTTTTTTTCTGAGTATTCAGGCAATGAAAAAATATAGCTAGAATATAAAGGTAAATTTCGCAGCCGCTGTCAAAACAAATATAGCTCAGACGGAAATCGGCTGCATCGAAAATCCGTCTAACCCGAGTTTGAATTCGAGTGACAACAAATATAATATAATTAATTTGTTTTTCTTTTTGGTAAAAAAATGCTAATTTTGTGTGGCAAACCTAACAGTTTATTTTAATTTAAAAATGTTTTTTAAAGAACCGTGCTAGGCTCGGTCATCCAGGTACTATATATGTACATAATCACATAATTAAAAACGAAGTTCCAGAAATTCGGTATTTTAACTCTGCCCTCCCAATACATTCTTGATAATTTAATGTATGTCCGTAAAAAACTTTTAAAAACTGAATTTAGTAAAAGACCGGCATAATGTAAATACTAAAAACTGTAATAAACAGGTCGTCCCATGTTTCAGTCTTAGCAAAACCAGTAATAGTTTCGTAGGTAATGGTGCTAGGTTTTACACTAAAGTCCCAAAACATGTTACCGATTTGCCGGATTGTAAATTTAAGCGCCACGTGAAGAGGGTTTTAGTGTCAAAAGGATATTATAGAGTGGAGCCGTATGTGAACGCTAGTGATGTTTGAAAATGACTCCTTTCTGTGCATCCACTAAAAGCTATTGTATGATGTATTGCAGATATATGTTTAAAAAAATGTACCCGATCGAGATTCTTGCCGGTTCTTCTAGATGACTGGGATGTTTTCCAAACCGGTGGTAGTTTTTGACGGTCATAAGCACCTTATTAGGGCCTAAACTGAATAAAGTATTTTTGATTTTGATTTCATATACACTAGTTGACCCGGCTACATGTTGCTGTGGCTTAGTTATTATGCATTCAATTATTACTGTAATTTTGTAGTTACAAGTTATAATATAATTATAAATAGTTACAATATAATTGTAAATCATACACAATACATTAAATACATGAAATAAAAAGTGATATAGAAAAAGCGAGGTTACATAGTAAACGAATTAACGGAATACGTGAACCATAAAATAAACTGAAGTTAGAAAAGATATTCAAGATTACGACGTAGCGCCATCTATAATATTCGGCCCCACAGTTTTCTGTCAACTGACTAATTTAAAGCGCCATCTGTTTAAGACTGATGAAACTTGCAAGTAGTAAGAATAATCAATATTTGACAATCACTTAATCTGTAATAAAAAATATTGACGTCATTAATTATAATATACATTGTCCTATCACTCAAGTTCGACGAAATTATACATAAATGCCAACTTTTGTGAAGATCGGTTGAGTAGTTTCGGAGTTCCTCGTGGACTAACATTATGACACTAGATTTTTTATATATTTAAGATATACATACATAATATACTATTATATAACTTGAAAATGGCGATAAAAGATAATAATGAAACCGCCATAAAGGCTATAGTCTCAATTAAAAATAATATTATTAGTACGGACAAAGAGTTTGCAAAAATAGAATATATATAAGTCGGAGGAAGCTATAAGTCGAGTCGATTATTGTTTACATACATGATATTGTCTACATTCTAAATTCTTAATTTAATTTTATTTAATTTATTACGTTTCACTATAATTTAAAAACCTTAATATTAAATAATTGTTAAGAATACTATATTTCACGAAACAACTAATCAGAATAGAGCACATGCCTCGTGCGGGGTCGAAAAGATCTTTACTGTAAGAGGCGGACAGTTTTATTACTTTCAAAATACCTAATTTTTATTGTATCTTACATGTTACATTTTTCTATAGTTTAAAACCTTAATAATGTGTTAACAACACATAATATTGTAATGTACGTAACGACCAATCAGAGCAGAGGCAGCGCCTCGAGCTGGGTCGAGGCGCCATCTTTACTTTAGAAGGACGGACAGTGTTGGTGACACATTCGTTTGATAGATAGCAACCGGTCGAGGTGGATCGTTGTTGAGAGATTATATTCGGTGGTTAAAGTAAGATCGGTGCCCCGAACTCGCTGCTCGGTTGTAGTTGTTAATCTTTCCAACGGTATTATTGTCATCCCATGAAATATTGTGAGATATAAATAAAAACAATGTGAAACCATGATAATTGTGTTTTATGCTCGCATTTAACCCGAATGACGCCCACTAAACCCCTAACCACTAATGACGATGTCAACGACAATAACGTTCTCCCCGACATATATATATATACCCTTTATAAGTGTTAATTATACTACATAAGACTGATTTAAGCGCATTTACCTTTAAAAATTATAGAGGTATTATAACCCGAAAATAATAGTAGTTACATAGGTGCAAATATTCTGTATATTATTCATATAGATTTATTAGCAAAATGACACCAATTCAGATAAAGATTTATTTATCATATAGCTAACTCATTAAATATATTTATAATTAATTACAATACTTAAAATAATTTAAAAATATGATATACAATGCGGTAAACTTCAAAGACGAAGTAATACACTCATATTTTTATAACACGCACTCCTTTACTCATATCCAGCCATGTGAGACATGTACTATCTATTCAATAAGTTCACGACACACTTCGGAAAATCGGAAAAGTGGCTCAAACAATAAATCTCTCATAACGAAAACATGTATATATTTCACCTTGTAAAATATTACCGTAGGAATTGAGTAACTCGAATTTGTTTTTCACCAAAACACAATATCAAAGTAGAAGCACTTTACTATTATTTTTAGGATTGTAGTCTATTTCTAATATTATAATTGAGAATGTAAGTTTATCTGTATCGTAATATTTTGCAAACAAGTTACTAGGAGTACATAAAAGGACACGGGGTATCTTTCATATGGATAAAAGTATTATTCTCGAAGGATAGTCAAATATACAATAGTACCTGTGTGACCGAGCCCAGCTCGGTTCTTTAAAAACATTTTTAAATTAAAATAAACTGTTAGGTTTGCCTAATAAAATTATTTTTTTACAAAAAAAAAAAAATATATCTCTTCTGCTGTCACTCTGATTCGAACTGTGGTTACACGGATTTTCAAAGCAACCGATTTTAATCTGAGCTTTTGTTTAGACAGCAACGGTGAAATTTACCTTTATATTCTAGCTATATTTTTTCATTGCCTTAAAACTCAGTAAAAAAGTTTTTTATAAATAAAATCTAGCTAGATCGATTCATCGTCCCCGAAACTACCTATATACTAAGTTTCACGGAAATAGATGGCGCCGTTTCCGAGCTCCCGAATATATACAAATATAAAAATATACAAGAATTGATCGTTTAAAGGTATAAGATAAGATTAAAGCGAGGGAAGCCGCGAGCAGGAGCTAGTATAAAAATAATACACAGAGTTGGTTTTTAATGGGAAAGAACAATTATACTTTTAATAAAACAATTATAGATTATACGATGACTTTATGGTAACTTTTCATTTGGGAAAAATCCATATGTGCCAACTGTCACAGAAATCATTCAAATTATCTTGGGATTTATAGATCTCATGTAACCACATTGTTAATATTTATAAAATCCCAAAGAGTATAAGTTCGCTTTTCACTTTTTGCAGAATTTTTTTATAGGAATTTAATTTTCAAATTTTGCAGTAATTCAACAAGTCGATGAGATGATGGGAACTGTATAAAACAAGCGCAAGGAGTTTAATTCAAATGGCAACAATCTTGACACTGCGATACAGCTTTAGATAAATATTATACAGCGCCATCTATTAATGGACACACGACTTAGGAACTACCAATTTATAGAGATGCATTTCCTAGAATCTTGTTAAGTTATTGCAAGCAATCATCTTTCTCATCATAATTAATAATTCCTTGATAACAGATCTGAGATATTAATTATAACTAATCTACGAATGTCACTTCGAACTTAATAACACATGAAATACGTTGATATGAATTACTTGTGTATACAGATAGCAACGAACATTAAGCAATTACTTCTTCGTAAACTATTCAATATATGAACAAGGGTACCCCATTAACTTATTGTTAAGGTTGTACAATGAACTATGAATAGAATAATATTGATCTCGGGAATATTCCAATCGAATAAACTACATATATAAATAAGTTATCCATATATACAACTAAATAACATTGCAGTGTTTGTAATGTCAAAATAACAGATTTTTATTAAATGAATATGAAATTATATATGGTTATTTTTTTTATAATACAGGAGGCGAATGAACAGACGGGTCACTTGATGTTAAGTGATCACCGCCGGTCATAGACACTGTAACACCAGGGGAGTTAGAAGTGCGTTTCCAGCCTCTGTTTGGGGGAAGGGGTAAGGGGGATGGATGGAAAGAGGGGCGAGAGGAGGGGAGACGGGTCTCCGGCGCTCTCACTGTCCAAATAAAACGCAACAATGCAAGCACTGTTACTTTACGTCGGTTTTCTATGAGAAGGTGGTACTGCTCCTGGCGAACCGAACCATTCATGTTGAAACCAATAGCTTCAGTGTGGCTCTACCACCTACAAATAGTACTTATAACAAACAATTCTTTTAGCTATTGACCTGCGTCCGTTTTATTGTCTATATCGGAGGAGACTATATACTTTCGCTGTAAAATATTTAATTAGAATCGCCGGAACAATACGAATAATATAAACGAATAAAATAATTTAGTAAAAGACTGGCATAATGTAAATACTAGAAACTGTAATAAACTGGTCGTCCCATGTTTCAGACTTAGTAAAACCAGTAATAGTTTCTTAGGTAACAGTGTTAGGTTTTACAATAAAGTCCCAAAACATGTTACCGATTTGCCGGATTGCAAATTTAAGCGCCACGTCAAGTGGGTGTTAGTGTCAAAAGGATATTATAGAGTGGATCAGTATGTGAATGATAGTGATGTCTGGAATTGACTCCTCTCTGTGCATCCACTATAACCTATAGAATGATGTATGGAAATGTATGTAAAAAAAAATGTACCCGATCGAGTTTCTTGCCGGTTCTTCTCGATGGCTGGGTTGTTTTCCGAACCGGTGGCAGTTTTTGACGTTCATAAGCCCCTTATTAGGGCCTAAACTTAATAAAGAATTTTTGATTTGATTTGATTTGAATATTTTTAAAGAAATCTCTTAAAGTATTATTAAAAGATCTTTTGTTTAGGAATGACATATACTTTTCGTGTAGAAAATTTTATAATTTCTTTTGAGCTCTTTTGAATTTGACTAAACGAACGATATTTATTTAGTCACATACATATTTCTGAATGTTATATATTTTAAGAATATCTATAATAACTCTTGAAAATCATAAAGTATTGTTAAAAATAAAATCACGATGCGAAAACAATTATATAACACGCAAGAAGTGTGTGTTAAGCCGAGGACATAGCTAGTATATCATGAAATTTCAAAGATTCCGTCTATTATTATTTTAAAGTAACGCTAAGTTTTCGATGAAGAATAGAGAATTATACAGTGCAACTGGTTTTAAATAGTTACAGTATCGTGTAGCTGTGTACCAACCTTAGAAGGAAAGCGGTCTTGTTATCAATTAATCAATTATTAAGGCTCGGTAACCCTGAGAATTGAGTTTGTACGTTCAATACATCAGTTTATATTGTCAACTGCATTAATTGGACTGGAACATTACAATCAATGCTGCTTTATGATAGAAATAAATGTTGTATCGTGGCCCCGCAGTAGATGTTTTGCTTTTTTTTTCGAACTGACTACGCTATTGACCTAACAAGGTCTTAACAGCTTCACCGAACTATTGAGGCGAGCGCTTAAGGCACTCAGACCATTTTATTTGGGCAGCTAGCTCAAGGGTGCACGGCACACCTCGGCTTGGCTGTTGCCTGTTGAATACAAACTCGCGACCTAACTTAGCTAACCTAGCTAACTATTCATATATGTTTGAGTTGTTGAGACGCATATGTGTACCAAGCATACACGTCTCAACAACCCCTCCATATATTTCTTATCGGAAAATCAGAGTTTTTTCAGTTCGATAAGGGAAAAAAATTAAACCTTTCCACTTCCATGTGTAAGCGTGTAGGAGTGCACGTGTGTGAGGGTGATCGTGTAGTATTGTAGCAGTGATGTAAATTTTTGTGTCACTGTATCGCGCAAGCAGCGAACTCAAGGGCTCCACACCGAGGGAACGGACCTAGGCTTGAGTCGCTGCCGAAGGGGGCCTAATTGGTGTGCGGAAGAATTTACCCCCAGACCACGGCGGCGTGATCTGTGGTGTGTGTTTTGCGCAGTCGCTCTTCTAATGCGCACCTAATAGCTACACTAATGTATGCTATCAACAACAGTGACATCATATATATTGTTGAGAGTGTCGCGACGGTATCGTAAAGCCGATCAATTGCTCAAATTGAGCCATTCTCGAATTACAGAGGAGCGCGATAAGTTTAACTACAGCTTTTATTGCGGTGCGCTAAAATGTCGTATATTTTTTTTTTGGTACAAAGATCCTTAACGCGGCCTATGGTAAGAGCTGACTGATAGGATCGTCATGTATAGTTAAAGCGTTATGACCCTCAATGTGATTTTCTCTCTCACGTTGTCTCTTTCTGTGTTATATGAATGTGTGTGCGTGCAAGTATCGAAATTCTAGCAGACGAGTGTTGTAAGTGTCGGATTGCATAACAGAAATGCTCAAAGCGTGGAGATTTCATTAAAAGTTATTTTAATTTACTACTTCTTACATAATTTTTAATTCACTGCTATGTGTTAAATTTTTAATAAATAAATATATTTCCTAAAATATTATAAAGCTGGAGGATTTGTTTGTTTAGTTGTACGCGCTAATCTCAACAACTACTGGTCTGATTTATAAAATTATTTCAGTGTTAAATAGCTCATTTATCGAGGAATATTATATATATCATGCTAAGACTAATAGAAATGGAGCAACAATGAAGAAAGTTTGATAATTGGATTTTTATTCTTTTTGAGAGGTTTCTTTGCGTGTTAGCGCTAGCCCGAAATAACTATTCCACGCAGACGAAGTTGCGGGCAGAAGCTAGAATTAAATTAAACTTTTTAATTTGATTCCATACTTTACGTTGAAGAATTTATCTCACCGGGATTCCATGACCGCACACGGTTTTTACCTATTGTGTATTTAAAAATTTCGAGAACCTCAGAAAGATTTTTAACACATGTGTTTTTGCTATTTTTTTATTATTCTTAAGCACATAAGAAGAAGGCTATTTATATAAAAGTCGACAAATAAAATTTATATCAAAATCAGTTGAGTATATACGAAGATTAGTTCGAATAAATGCATATGCTGCAATAAAATAAAAATAAGCAAATCATCAAATAAAACGTTTTACATGGTCGTCGAATCTATGATATAGAAAACGAAACTAATAATTTGTTAAGTTAATCCTATTCATGCTCTGGGCTATAAATTATTAAAGCAGAATAATTTGAATCACTATTTCGTGCCTTACAATCAAAAGATAAAGCGAAATGAAGTTATCGACGGTCTATGCAGCATTTTATCGGCGGTATAAAACGGAGTAAGATCTCTAGAGAGCGAGCCGCGCCCTCATTGCTATGTATCAGATAGGACCAGCTTTACGGAGCCCTGTAATCTATATATATCTCTGTACTATATTTCAATACAAAATCCAATATCGGGTGCGCGTTGAGATTCAATGTTTTAACGCTTCTCGCTATTGTTTGTATATTCCATGAAATAGTCTTTTCACCAGAGCGGGATTGGGCTAGCACAGGGTCTATAAGAATATTAGTAGACGGCTGTGGGTTTTGTATGGTTATAAAATAAGTTAGATATACGCTAACAGTAATCTCGCATCACTTACTGTTAGTAATTGAGTAGTTAGATTGTCTATTTCCGAAGATCTTTATTAAATTCAAACGTATTACTAAATCTTTCCTGAAAAAATAAGCTTTCCGTAAGGAAAACTCCATCCAAATGGGATCAGTCGTTATCTAGATATATTTACTATCGTGACCGGCGGTCGTTATCCTGCCTTGATAATAAAAAAAACAGATTTTTTATTTCGCTTTACATGTCTGCTGGCAACGAGTATGGAGAAAATGGGCTAGATATGTTAAAATTATCAATATTTATACTCCACGGTATGTAGAATGTAGAGTGTACTGAAAATTTTCAAAATGGTTGCCCCACTTTAGTCAGCGCCAAACTATTTGGCCGCTCTGAATATAGCTGTAAGTACGGGCTTGTGCATAATATCATTAAGAGTCTAATACAAAACAAAGTAAAAATAGTATTATAGGAATCTAAATTTATTTATCCTTGTTTTAATGTTGTACATATAATAAAATACCTATTATTACGTAAATATGTAATCTACGCAGCTATATTCAGGGCGGTCAAAAACTTTGGAAAAAAGGCAAAACAAAGACAATTCAAGAACAAAGACAGTCTGGTGCGGGCCACCGGTGGTACGCGCCGGCGTGAACGTGTTAAATATATATGTATTTTTTTTTCGAAATGACTACGCTATTAACTCAGCAAGGCCTGAACAGCTTCACCGGACTATTATAGTCAATATTATTGTTTATAAACTATTATTTATTTTTTATGTGTTCATTAAGGGAGACTGATTATTATTAATTTGAAAGACTGTTTTTTTCATAAGAATAATCTAACGTGTAAATCAAAAGATAATGTTCTATGAAATATCGCTCTAATGGGAATTCAGAATAAAATATTGTTAGAGACGTGAAGAAATAATGTGTACAATGCACCTTGATTTCTTGAAACAAATGTTATCGTTCACCTTTCAGTTGGCATGTTCCACTTGGGACCAATGTTTTATATTGAAATATCAACAATTTTTTCTATAACAAACTATATATAATAATTAAAAACCTAAAAACCAGCTCTATTACTGGTTTTAATAGATATTTAAAAAATAAAAGAAATGGAAAATTAATAGGTATTAATTACAAGTAAATTTTCATTCTAATGTTCGTCGAATTATAAAGATAGTGTTGTCGATATAAAAGTTTCTGAACATATATATTTATAAATATTTATTATTCAATAACAATATTCATAATGCCGAGGTAATTTTGTAAAAATAAATTCTCGCTGCCAAAAAGCGTACAAACGAAAAGTTAAAAGATCGAGTCTAGAAACTTCTCGAAAGTTCGAAAGGCAAAGGTTGAAAAAGTTTGTAGCCTCAAAAGTTGAAAGCGGAACGGATCAAACAACGGTCGGTGGCGCCCACGTAAAATATTGACTCGTAACTAGAATCCATAAGGGCCGCCTCCAGTGTTCTCAGAAGGTGTCTGTTACAGAGTTACACGTTAATAACTTCAATTTTAAACGTAAAATATTCTAGATTCACGTGGATTTCTCACAAATATTTATTTATAAAAATGTAGCTGAGAACGATCCAACAACAAAGGAGATTCTAAGCAAGAGTGACCTATATCCAGCAACTTACCTATAATATTATCCTGTCTTATTTATAAAATATAAAGAGAAAGAAAAACCGCAACACGTTTCTTTGTAAATCGTTTCTTCAACGAGTTTGACAGCTGTCAAGTTACTTTGCATTTTTACATAAAAAAAATTAATGTATACTTTTTGAGATATTTTTTTGATTAACACGTAAAGATCTCACAAATGAACATGAAAAGCTAGTGTGCTTTATAATGTTTTATGATTATTGTCTATTATTAAATTATATTAAAATCTATCGACGAGTTACATTTTGATATAGATTAATAAAAATTCACACAGTTACAGGACGCCTGGCAGATGTGAAACATCGAAATTGTTTTATGTTATATGCATAAAAAACAGATTACAACAGGAATCAACTATGGCATAATGAAAAGATAAAGCATTACAAATTTGTTCCATAAAATAATGACTGTTTATTTGTTTTATTACATAAATATTCATTTCTATTAAAAACAAAATACACAAATTCAACTAGGCACAGGCGCGGTGTATTAGCGGCGTTTATCAAAGGGCGCTAGGTTATCGGTGCGTGCTGCGTAACACTAGTAGTATGCAGGTCCGACAAAATAGTTTGAATGTTATGTGTATACAGATAGAGTCGCAAATGTTTTTGAGTATTTCGTTATAAGTTCGTGTTTTGCGTCGCCACGCCAACAATCAGGTTTACACTCCGCCTGTAGATGTTTCACGACAATAAAAAGCTACACTTTCTTAGCTACATGTGACACACCCGTTAATACTCTGAATAAAATAAACACCCTTTGTATAAATTCTCATACAACTCTACAAGTATTACAAAAATACAAAAATATATATTTAACAATATATCAACATATAGAATTCGCGCGCCGTGTATACCCCGGAGGCCACCAGTCAATTCCACGTCGAATTCACAAAGTATATACGTGTCTTTGAAGTGACGTCACGACATAAATTCTCATTTTAGTCCAGCTAATACCTGTTATAACATAGATTGAAACGTTTATTAATACAATCGTCCAATTACTTTAACCTGCTGATGATTAATTACCTAGAATCTAGACAATTCGGGTCTAGTGATAACTATGCTATAACTTATTTTTATATATATATTATATTAACTAGGTTCGGCCCGCGACTTCGTCCGTGTGAGATAGTTACTCTGGACTAATGCTAACTTTAACTCGCGACTTCATTTACGAAGATGGTGGAAATATTTTATAAATAATACGTATGTTACCCCGGAATCTGAAACATTCTTCATTGGTGCTCCGCTCCTATTGATCTAAACGATGATATATATATATATATAGCCTATAGCATTTCTCGATAAAGGAGCTATTCAACACTGAAATAATTTTTCAGTATAGATTGTTCTGTCTGTGTGTATATGAGAGAACTCCTAAACGGCTGGACAGATATTGATGAAAAAATTGTGTGTTCAGCTGGATTCAAGAATGGTTAAGATTAACAATTTGAGCCGTTAGGTGGAGCTGCCAGACAACGTCCTTCGGGTCTTTTTAGTAGTAATAAAAGCGCTTTATGTGAAACTTATTTAGGGCAATCTAAAACATTTAAAATATCGTTAATTCTTGGATCATGAATGGTAAAATATTATGCATATGTTAATATTAACAAATCTATACTATAATAAAACTGTAACAAGTCGAAATCTGTACATTAAATATTTTTTGAAAATTTTAATCAGGGTAGACTATGTTATCGATATAGAAGCCAAAAATAATCTTTTTACAATTTTTGTCTGTCTGTCTGTCTGTCTGTCCCTATGCACACGCATCACTCTGAAAGTACTGAACCAATCTTGATGAAACTTGACATAGTGATAACTAATATTACGAGATTACATCAAATATACTTTTTATCTCATAAAACGCAAAGGGTTCTCCAGGATAAAGGATTAAAGTCTAGAATATAAACCCGAATTACTCTGAAAGTACTGAACCAATTTTAACGAAATTTGACACGGTGATAACTAATATTAGAAGACTACATCCAGGATACTCTTTGTCCCATAAAACGCAATGAGTTCTCCAGAATAACGAAAAACAAAAATTTGTAGTTAACGTAACTAGACTTTTTTGCGACACCTTAGTACAAGAGCCGGCAACGTTAAAAGAACAAGAATTTTAGAATACCTGGTTCTTTAATACATCAATATATTTTTTTTTATATCATACGAGGCAAACGAACAGGTGGGTCACGTGATGTTTAGTGACCACCACCGTCTATAGACGAACCGCAACACCAGGGGATTTGTAAGTGCGTTTCCAACCTGTATATGGGGGAGGGTAAGGGAACCTCCGGCACTCTCACTGACCGAACGAAACATTACAATGCAAGCACTGTTATTTCACGTCGGTTTTCTGTAAGTATTCTGGCAGTATTAGCCCGAACGAGCCGACCCATTCATGCTGAAACCAGTAATAGCTTCAGCGTGGCTCTACCACCTACAGAAATTATCAATGTATCAAGACAGAATTTAGGACACTTGATAGCGGGTTAACGTTGTATTTTTAATAGGCATTTTGATTTATGATTAATCAATAATAAGTTTAGGAACATTTTTTTCAGTAACTTTTAAACGCAATTAAACATTCAGACACATTTTTTATAAACAATCATATATATACCCGCTGATATATTTTATAAATAAAAAAAAGAATGTGGTGTCGTGGGACACCAGGTAGGAACGAAGTTCTTTCGGCTAATGTAGAATCGACACTATTTGGAAAAAAATCGTGCTCAATTTTATGTAATCGTAATTCAAATTATCAATTAAAATAACAAAATATGTCTCTTTATTTTTGTTTGACAACATAAAATTACATAGAAATAGAAATAATTACAAAAAAGAAGAAAGAGAAAGATATTATACACTACTCGCTTATGTATACGACTGTCGCGCCTGCGCACGTCTCATTTAACTGTTTTATTCCATGCACTTTTCGTTACAGTTTTACTATCACATTTTTTTCAGTTCGGTCGCGCAGCAAAATCTCTATCTCCTCCAAGCCTGCCGTAAGGAACTTCGTTTCAATAATAAATTTCAAACCAATTATTTTTTTTTTCATAGCAAAGAACCAATTTCATTTTATTAAACATTATTGACCACCATATACAACGATAAACGTAAACATATGGCACTTGGGATTGACGCCATCTCAAATATATGCGTCGTCAACCATCAGGCTATACAAAGCTGAAATACCTTGGGCCGGCGAGGTGAAATATCTTGGTGTTACTTTAGATAAACACTTAAATTTCGATTCACACACAGAAAGAGTGCGAAACAAAGCCGTATGGTCTTAGGTCGTTTCTATCATTTGCTTTGTCATAAGAGTAAAATATCCCCCAGACAAACTCACTTTATACAAAACTTGCATCCGTCCGATTATGACGTACAGTCGTTCGGTCTTTGCACATGCGCAAAATCGTATTCAAAAGTTGCAGGTTCTCCAGAACTGAGCCGAGCCCTACGTAAAATCACCGGTGCCCCATGGTACATCCGGAATAAGGATCTCCACAGGACCTTGAGATGCTTTCTGTCTGAGCGTATATAAAATCACTTACAAGTAGTTATTTCGAAAAAGCCGCGAATCATCCCAGCCCGTTAGTGGTATCCGCCGCGAACGATGAACCCGTACCCAACGCTGCGCAGTATAGAAGACGACCGCGACACATT
>JACEII010000067.1:44318-73327 GCA_014332785.1 Antheraea mylitta | reverse complement strand
GCATAACCGCAGATCACGCCGCCGTGGTCTGGGACTAAATTTCGCTCTCGCACACCAAATTAGGCCCTTCTCGGCAACGGCTCAAACCTAGATCTGTTCCCTGGGCGTGGAGCCCTTGAGTACGCTGCTCACGCGATACAGTGACACAAGAGTTCTACCCTTATTTTTCGTTATCCTATCCTACATAGTTTAGAGAATTTTTTCCGACACAAAATACATATAGAAGTTGTTGACGCACGCATGCTTGGTACACATGCATGTTTCAATAACTTATATACGTATATAAGTTACCGGACTACTAAGTCGAGCGCTTAAGGCACTCAGCCGATTTTATTTTGGCAACAGTTCAAGGGTACACGGCACACCTCGGCTTGGCTGTTGCCTGTTGCATGCAAAATCTCGACCTATCTTAACTAATCTAGCTAACTATTCATATATGTATGAGTTATTGAAACGTATATGTAGGTATACCAAGCATACACGCCTCAACAACTCCTGCATATATTTATTATCGGAAAATTGAGAGTTTTTTAGTTCGATAAGGAAAAAAGTAAACCCTTCCACTTTCATGTGTAACATGTTTCATTCATCATCATTCAGTGTTTCATGTGTTTCACGTGTGTGGGGGTGATCGTGTAGTGTTGTAGCAGTGATGTATATTTGTGTGTCACCGTATCGCGCAAGCAACGCACTCAAGGGATCCTTACCGAGGGATTGAACCTGATGTATAAAACTGGCTTGGTTTGAAGGTGATAGGTACTATGTTGTGAGTGGTACAGAGATTATTTATAAAAATATATTGGAAATATATTTCAAATACGTTTTTGAAACAGTTTATAACTCTTAGACAATAGTTCAAGCAAGTGACATTTGACGTTTTCGGCGGGATGTTTGACGCTTCGATACGGTATTCATATATTTTTCTTTAATACAATGGAGTATAAAAAGGTTTTAATACAAGTCGAAGATAGTTATGATAAAGTAAGTGGTAGAGATGTTTATTCAGTTTTATGTAGGTTAGTTTTTATTTTAATTGATCCTGGTAGATGACGCTACGAATGGGTACTAGGTTTATTTAAAAAATGAATACATGTAATCTGGGTATATGTTTAAGTGAATCCGTGGATAGTTTGGATTCACAATTGGAAACGGTAGTTGTGGCTGCAATCGGGTATCAGTTTTATTTGCGGGGTGGTAGGGTTTTACAGCCTGACTGGGTCACAACCACCATGTACATGACGAAAAAATCCGTAATAGTGATTCGCTTCTGCGCGTCGCGTTTCGGGATCAGCCTGTGCATATCCAGCTTTTTGTAGGCCGGCATGATAGTGGCGACCAGCGATGGATAGTGTGTCACTCGGTGGTCGCTATTGTTTTTGGATTGTACTGTGCTTACCATTAGGCATAGTGCAGGCATTTTGCCGTGCTACGATAAAAAAAAGAAACAATTTTTTCGCGTGATAACCAATTTGGTGCAAACGAAGTTGCACGGGTCAGCTAGTAATAAATATAAATGAATAAACGGTATAAACTTAAGCCACCGTATGTGTCCGACTGAATGTTCCCATAAATGTACTAGAACATGCAACGGATTTTGAAAGTTTCTAATAACACTTATAGAATTTGTTCCCAAAAGTTTATATGCTCGATACATGTTTATTTTTATATATAAATTTCTTCTGTACGTGTGTATGTCAGTAAACTCCTCCTAAACGGTTGGACCGATTTTGATGAAAGTTTTGTGTGCGTGTTCCAGTGGATCCGAGAACGGTTTAGATTCACAATTGGACCCGGTAGGTGGTGTTGCAGTCGGATAATAGGCTTTTTTATTATCAGAGTGGGACAACGTCCGCCGGGCTCGCTAGTATGAATATAAGATCGATGTATTGTTATACAATTATTTTTGTGTACTAACATTTTTTCACTTTCGAAATCGATATCATATTAAAAAACAAAGTCCTCTGGCACGTCTGTCTATTTTTTTTCTCGAACTGACTACGCTACTGGCCTAGCAAGGCATTAACAGCTTCACCGGACTACTATGTGTCTATTCGTAATAAACCTAAAAACTACTAAACGGATTTTTATTCGGTTTTTATTAATGGGTAAAAGGATTTATGAGGAAGGTTTAGGTGTATCATGTGTCAAAGTTATTTAAAATAATTAAAAAAAAAAATTAAAATAATGCATTATAATTAGAATTGTTTTAAGCAGATGTAAAGAGAGGGATATTATTTCCAGATGTCACCATCGTTCAAATAACATTCCACTTTATTCTAATAGCCTCTTGACATTCCAACCCGCTTGACATAGTGCTTGAACTCACTGGTAGACTAATCGGTAATCTCAAAAACTCAACGGCTCCACGCCAAGGGAACGGACCTAGGCTTGAGCCGCTGCCGAAGGGAGCCTAATCTGGTATGCTGGAGTGAAATTTACCCCCAGACCACGGCGGCGTAATTTCTGGTTACGCGGGCGTGGGCGTGAACACGCTCTGTTTGGAGAGACAGGCTGGCACTGATCGTTCGCTGACGTGACTGAATCAGGAGGGTCGGTGAAAATGTGTCGCGGTCGTCTTCTATACTGCGCAACGTTAGGTACGGGTTCATAGTTCGCGGCGAATACCACTAACGGGCTGGGATGATTCGCGGCTTTTTCCAAATAAATAATCGTAAGGGATTTTACGTACGCCCAGATAGAAGGGATCTCTAGGTCTCTTTGGAGATCGACTCTCCGGATGTACCACGGGGCACCGGTTACTTTACGTAAAACACGATTTTGGAGAACCTGCAGCTTATGAAAGTTATCTTTGGACATATGCGCAAAAACGGGGCAGCTATATGTAATCACGAGACGGATACACGTGTTATACAAAGTGAGCTTGTGTCTAAGGGGCAACTTACTCTTATGACAAAGCAACTGATGGAGGCGACCCAAGACCATAGCGTCTTTGTTTCGCACTCTTTCTATATGTGAATTGAACTTTAAATGTCTATCTAATGTAACACCGAGATATTTGACCTCTTCGACCCAAGGGAATCGATTCCGTATAGCCTGATGGGCTCAAAGTTATTTGCGCGTTTCGTGGGATCGAAGAGTATTGCGGCACTCTTATCGGGATTAACTTCTATGCGCCATCGACGAAACCATTTACCGAGAGTACGAACGGCTTTTTCGATGCGCTTCCTAAGAAAGTCCGACCGCCAGCCGAAAGTGTAAATAACGGTATCGTCAGCGTAACAACCTACCTCGACCCCCCGAGACCGAGGTAGGTCACTGATGAATAGATTGAAGAGCGTGGGTGCGAGTATGGAGCCCTGTGGCACACCTGAGCGTATCGGATGGTGCGATGACAGTTCACCATCCACTCTAAAACGGAAGGTTCTATCGGTAAGATAATCACGAATGATGTGAATTAACCTATCGGGTACACAAGCTAAACGTAACTTGTATACGATACCTTCGTGCCAGACCTTATCGAACGCCTTGGCAATATCGAAAAAGACAGGTATTGTACGTTTCGGTTTAGTTTTTATCGTGTCCGGGTTCGGGTCCGAATTCCGATCAGCGTTAAAATTAGAAAAAATGTACTCCGTGAGGCGGAGTACTTGATCTGTACAAGAATGTTTGGCGCGAAATCCAAACTGCTCAGGCGGTATTAAATTGAGATCTGTAATCGTGACCTGAAGACGGTTCAGAAGGAGCCGCTCGTAAAGTTTACCTAAAGTATCTAGTAAACTAATGGGGCGATAGCTAGCGGAAAGCATAGCATTCTTGCCGGGCTTGTGAATACCTATCACTACGGCCTTTTTCCAGACGACTAGAAAGTGACCCTGGGACATGGCCGCATTGAAGATGCAGACCACTAGAGCTATGATGCGATCAGGAAGGAGTTTCAGAACCTTGTTCCTGATCCCATCGGGACCTGGGGACTTCCTAGGCTTGAAAGGCTTGATAGCGGCTAAAACGTCATCGAAAGTGATCGAGGTTAGGGTATCCACCGGAGGAGACGCGAGTGCATGCTCCGCAGCTGATTCGATTAAACCGATATGGGAAGGGTCAGTGTTATCAGTGTTAGGCGAACACTGTTTCTCTAGGCTCGCGGCAAGACATTCCGCTTTATCTCTGCTATCGAACGCGGGAGGCAACCCGGGGCCTCTGTCGAGAGGAGGCATTGGAGTGACCAAATCTGATTTTAAGGTTCCCGCGAGAGTCCAGTATGACAGGTGAGATGACTGACGGAGACGGAGAGTCTATCCCACCTGTCGCCCCGAATCTCAGAGATACGAGACTTGACTGTTTTACGTAACGAACGTAACCGATCACGGTTCTGTACAGACGGGTAAGCGTCGTAAGCTCGAGTCGCGGCGTTCTTTTCCGTGATCAATACTCTCACGTCGTCAGGGAGTATGAAACGGCGATCGTTCGCCGCTTGTACCTCTTTCGAGGTCTCTCTGACGGCGGTCTGGAGATAATCAACCAGGGAATCGATAGCCGAATTCGCGTCGGCTTTAGACACGAACACGTCCGGAATCCTGTCTAAACTACTACACGACGGATTTTCTTTAAAATATTTAACGAGTTTCGCATAATCAGTCAAACTACCACCAATTTTGAAAACAACAACCCAATAATCGAGAAGAACTGGCAAGAACCGGTCTGGTTTATCTTTTTAACATTTTAGTGAATGTACAGAGCGAAGTCAATTCCAGACATCACCATCGTTTACATATTGATCCACGTTTTGCCTTTTGACACCAAACGCCACTTGACATGGCGTTTTAGGATAGGAGCTTATAGAAAGATAAACAGGTATCAAAAGCTGTACGGCATGTATTTTAATGATATGATTTTAATTAAAACATCAGAAGACTTTAAATTGATGTATTAATATAAAAAAATATGATTATAATAGAGATACGAGAGTGTTTGCCGGCTCTCGGTCTGAGTACTTTCGTTACAGTTCTCTCGAATATAAAGACCGTGTCGACGACGTGGGTTGGTTCGTACATAGGCATTAGTATCCAATTTTCACAAAAACGAAGTATGCTTCATTTGAAAATACGACTCCCATTTCTAAGTTATCAATATGAATACACCACAAGGTATCACTTAACCCTCGACTGTGACATACGAAAGCCGCAGGAAATGAGAAAAAAATATCGTGATAGGGAGTAATGACGCGAAATATCAGCTTTTCACGCACCACCTCCGACGATCACCGACCGAGCTTGCAGACGGAGAATATTATATATACGAGCGACATATCTATCTAAGCTGTTACAACACATGAATATCAATCAATTAGTAGCTCTCTGTGTACATTCAAATATTTTACAAAAGTTTTTCGTATACTCGTATGACGTTATAAAATTGTCGTTTATCTGTTTGTATATTCGGGTTTAACTTGACAAAGGCTTGACTGATTTCTATCAAATTTTCGACATGGAAAGCATATATCATTACTCAATTGATATGGTACAAGACGTTTAACTAATATTTGTAGATTTTACAAAAAAAAAATCTAAAAATTGAATTGAAATTGATACTATAAAAAACTAGAAAAAAATACAAGTAATTGTTTCGAAATTATATTACATTTGTTTATATTTTGAATTAAATATTTTGAATGTATTTTTATGAATAAAATGTATATTTACGTAATTCTTCTCTTTCTAAATGGCTTGATAGACTTGATTTTTTTGTAGTTGTAATAATAAAATTTATTATAATCATATCCTTTTTATTATAGTTGGAACAAGTAGATGGCCGAGATATAGATTGTTTTATATTTCCCGAAGATTCTTTGTTTAATTCCTCATTTAAAATTATATGACACCTTTAATATGCGTTAAACTTTGACCACGATTACATGTTCGACTTAAATTTATCTTAAAAACAAATGTATCGCTTCAAATCAATTTTAAAACTGGGCATAAGAGAGGTTTAAGTAAGCATTAAAAAAGTTCGAAGTTCATTCGCTTTTTTATAAAATAATTTCAACACAGATGGAGTAATAGTGTAACGCACTAGTGTAATTAGCATAAAAGCGAATTATATCACAATATATACATAATTCACAGAGAAAACTATTTTATTTTAAGAGACTACCTGAAACAAAGACAATTAAAACTCTACATTCGACCACTTTACCGGTACTGTTTTCCACGTGTTTAAATCATTTAGAGAACAACAGTCATCAACAGTTTTGATTGTATTGGCGTGGCGGTTGAATTGTGTGTATTATTCTCGCAACGTTAATTTACTTTCTAGCGAAAACTCGAAATACGTAAATTTTGACCGACTTCTTTTTTCGGTTAAAGGTGCGACATGTATTCCAAATGTTCAAACGCCTGGTATACCTCAATACTTTATTTTTTTTTACATTAATTACTTTTTAAGGCCTATGATTAGTTTGTCCAAGCTAATCCCAGAATCAGCTGAACCAATTTTAAGTAGATTTTTATAGGCAAATAGAAAACTTTTTAGTATATCTGAGCTATATTTCATTATGGTGTCTAATGGAAACTAAATAGTAATGATAAAATTTAATAGAGATAATCTGAAGTCTAAATATTATTTCACAAATTTACCATTCAAAGAATAAACGTATGTCCATGATTAATTCAGAACTTCATGTTTCAGGCTCACAGAAGACCAGTAACAGTTTTAGATAATAGTGTATGTACCATTTATCAAATAGCAACTTTAAGTATCATATCAAGTGAGTCTTAATGTCTAAAGGCTATTAGTATAGGGTAGATCAATATGTGCACGATGGTGTCGGCTGGAAATGACGCCTCTCTCTGTGCATCCACCAAATAGAGTGTAACTGTACCGGTGTTATTACAAAAAAGTTAAATACTTGGTTTAAAAAAGGTTTCGTACGAAATGGGCCGCGCTCGCCCGAAGCAAGATCGCGTTATCCTTTTTTCGCAAGTGTAACCTAACCTAACCAAAGCGAGACAATAGAGCAAAACGGCGAACATTCACCGAGAGATCTTTTTAAAGCAAGCGTTCAAAACGTCATTAACTTTTTTGTAATAACACCGTATATGTCTAAAAAAAATATGTTGTATCTAATGAAGAGACAAACTAGCTCGAGTTTTTGTCAGTTCTTTTTCGTAACTGGGTTGTTTTTAAACCTGTGAAAGTTTTGAAGTTTATAAGAGCCTCCTTAGGGCCAAAATTGAATAAAGAATTTTTGAATTTTATGTTAGATAAAACACGTAATTCCGATGAAAAAATTGAAGGTGGTAGAGCCACGCTGAAGCTATTACTGGTTTTAGCATTAATGGGTCGGCTCACCCTTGGTAGTACCACCCTCTCACAGAAACTCGACGTGAAGTAACAGTGCTTGCATTGTTGCGTTTCGTTCGGTCAGTGTGAGTGCCGGAGGACCACCGCCCATACCCTCGCCCTCCCTCCTTCCATTCCCTTTTCCCCTTCCCCAAACACATCAGGTGACACGTATGTTCGTCTGTCTCCTATGAGAAAAAAGACAAATATATTTTCACGATATAAAAGTTGTAGGCACTAGTGAGTTTTGTAACGAATATAATATTATACATATGTATATTTTTTAATTATAATTATTTATCAGAGTTAATTTAAAAGTTGACATGATGACTACGTATTTATAAGGTAAGATGGAATACGACATGGATGACATATAAGCCACTTTCTTGTTTTCCCAACAAAGTTTTTTCGTAAACAAGTTGTAGTATGTATTGAAACAAATATTTTATATAAGAACACACCTATTGTTACCAGTTGGCGATATTGTCTTTCTGTTATTTGTCTATAATATTATTTCTTTTTATCAACCTAAAATATTTTCCAAATGGAAACATTTTTAGTTTTCTGTCGAAAATTATTAAGTTATATATTCAATTGACTTTAGAAAGAAGGCAGTACTCAATACGACTGTTTTTTTTAAATATTCGAGTCGTTATATCTCAAAATAAGCTCAATACAATTTGAGCTATTCCTAATCTTTTAAGTAATTCTTTAGGATCTTCAAATTATAGTACATGTAAAATATGAAGATTATGAAGTCGTGATGGTCTGGTGGTTTAACTCGTGGGTTATCTTTCCGATGTCCGCAGAATCGAGTCCTGGTATATATCAACGAATTTCACGGACTCCATGTACATTTACTAATTTAAATTAGTAGCATTATCGACTTATGGTGAAAGTAAGCCTCATGAGAAAATCTGAACCAGAGCAATATCGTCGTAGTATCACCGTATATGGAAGTATATAGAACGTTTTTTCTTTTTTTATATCATTGGAGGCAAATGAACAATTGGTTCACCTGATGTTAAGTGATCACCACCGTCCATAGACACTTGTAACACCAGGGGAGTCGCAAGAGCGTTACCATTTTTGAAAGAGGGGAGCCTCCAGCGCTCTTACTGGCCGAATGAAACGCAACAATGCAAGCATTGTTACTTCATGTCAGTTTTCTATAAGAGAGTGTTACTACTCCGAGCGAGCTGATCCATTTATGATGAAACCAGTAATAGCTTCAACGTGGCTCTACCACCTAGAAATGTGGATATGTCGGAGTTTAAATACTCCAAAACGTCGTGGGCTGGCGTAGTGATTACGTCCATATGCCACATGCCTACTGGGTCTTTTACAGGCTGATGTGATGCTGATAATCTTATGCCACTTCGTTATTAAGAATGTTGTCCGGTGAAGCTGTTAAGACCTTGCTAGGTCAAAAGCGTAGTCATTTCGAAAAAAAAAGTGGTAGTTTGGCGTTTATAAAAAAAAGTTATTAAGAATCAGGAGAGGTTGTTCTCGAATGTTAAAATGTATAAAATATTAAAAAAAAAAAACATTAAAACAATAATAATTTATTCACATAAATAACATTTCAAAAGCTTAGAGCGATATCTGTATTTACCAGATCTAAACGTAATCCTCTAGTTTCAACTTCTGAACGCTTTCCGTAGAAAAGAAGCTGTAAAATTAAATATATATTTTTTTTTTTCAAATAAATTAATATATATAACTGATTTAATTTTTAAGTTTATTACTTTTTTGTTTGGAAATATCATGTGATTCTATTTCTGAATAATAGGTTTTTACCTATGAAATTGCCGTTATGCAGTACTGGCCATTTCAAATCAAAATAATTTTTGTTTGGCTAAGAATTCTAATTTCAAATTAATTTTATTTTGAAAACATGGAATTATTTTTCCAAAAGTAGTCGTTTGTTTATTGATTAGTGTTACATTTTCATCGCATTTCAATCGTTTTTGTCATCATGAATACGTTAAAAATTCGAGTAATTATGAAATATAAGTACCATCGTGGCAGCAACGCGACACAAGTGGCACGCAACATCAACGACGTTTACTGACTACAAACCAACGCACCACCTGTTATTGGTTTGCTCGCTTCCGTTCTGGCAATTTCGACCTGAAAAATGAACCTCGCGGTCGTCCGAAGACTTTGGTCGACAATGACGAATTAAAGGCGATCGTGGAAGCTGATGATACACTATCTACGACTGAATTAGCAGCAGCTTTCGACGTTAGCGTCAAAACAATATTGGTCCATTTGCGTCAAATTGGCAAAGTAAAAAAGCTTGACAAATGGGTGCCCCACAAACTAAATGATCGCCAGCGCGGAGTATGCCTTGCACTGCTCAACAGACTCTCAAATGAAGGAATTTTGAACCGCATTGTTACCTGCGATGAAAAATGGATTGTGTTTGATAACCATAAGCGCTGAGCAAGTTGGTTGGATCCTGGTTCAGCACCTAAACAATGCCGTTAACGAAAACTTGCCCCTAGAAAAGTGATGGTCACTGTTTGGTGGTCTAGCACCGGTGTGATTCATCACAGCTTCTTACCAAACGGGGTGAGCATTATTGCAGATGTGTACTGTGAAGAAATGAATACAATTATGGAGAAACTGGCACATCTCCAAGCAGCATTGGTCAATCGCTCGTCTCCGCTGCTCTTACACGACAACGCGCGACGGTCACACAGCAGACGGTCTCCAAGTTGCAAGAACTGGGGTTAGAAGTTCTGCGTCATCCGCCCTACTCACCAGACCTTGCGCCTACAGACTGCTATTTTGTCCAGAATTTGGATAATTTCTTGGCGGGAAAAAAATTCAATACCCTAGAGGCAGTATAAAATGTCTTTGAAGAATTTGTTGCCTCCCGTCCAGCTGATTTCTTTAAGAAGGGTACCAATAAACTGCCACTGCGTTGGCAAAGATGTATTGATTGCATGGGTGGTTACTTCGATTAATACAAATAAAAGATACATGAAAAAAAATCGTTTAAATTTTTTCATACAAAACGGCAATTTCATAGGTAAGACCTAATATTATAACAATTGAAATAATCATGTTATATTCAAATTATAATGTATCTGTAATTAAGCAGTGAATAATTGTGAATGTAAAATAATGAAAAATGTAATAATAAAGTGTTTTTATAAAGGGGTTTTGAATTATTCTTAATTATGTACCTCCTTTTCCAATATTAGTCACGAAGTTTGTTACTGCGCCCATGGTGTCCTTAATTGGATCACGTTTAGGTGTCGCCTCATTTGATGGTGTTGTAGGAGCTACAGTTGTCTGTTCAGTTGCTGGTTGTGCTGTTGTTGTTTCATCACCAGGCTTGGATGTCGTCTGAGTCGTTGCATCAGTAGGTTTAGCAGTTGTAGTATCGGGGGACGGAGTTGTAGCTAAAATACAAATTCGTTTTTACATTTTAAAATCAAACCAAATCCGATTTTAATAGCTCGTATGAGATTTTTATTTTTTTAAATATTTTCAGCAATCCTTCTTAATCGAAGTCCAAATATTACTGTTCCTAAGTCTTATTACATTAAAATATTACACTTTAAATTTCATGAACGGCTAAAATTGGAATTGGATTTGTCTCAGATAATGAAAAATCGAGTTTATAATAAAACAAACCGGATTAATTAGAAATCAACAATAAGCGAATTATTATTAGTTATTACTTGTACATAAGACTAGTATTATTTATATGCTTCAAAGCTGTCCATAACATTATAAAAGTTACTAGTAGTCTGGTGTTCAAGCTGTAAATGCCTGTGAGGCCAAAATAGTTGTCAGTTCGAAATAAAACCATAACACTTTTGAAAATACATATCTATCTATAATATAAAAATGAATCGCTGAATGTGTTGCTAAGCGTAAATCTCGAGAACAGCTGACAGATTTCGCTAATTCTTTCTTTGTTGTGTTTGTTATTGTTAGGAGAAGGTTCTTTTTTAAAAAGCGTATATTTTAATATACTTAAGGCGAAACGGAGTTCGCGGGCGCTGCTAGTTCATGATAAATATTGTGATTATTAATTTTAATTTGAACTATTATTTTTTAAACATAATGTGCCAATGGTCTTTAAATCAGATGACAATTAATAATTTATAGAACAATTGATTTTTTAAAATTTTAAGAATAAATGGAACTATGTTAACAATAATGTATTTATTATACATACATACCAGTACTATTCGAGTCTGCTGTATAGCAGTTATTAATCTGTGAAAAAATAGAAGAGATACAATTATTTTATATTGCTATGTGAAATAAGCCTGTAGGCTTCAGCCTTTTTTATATCAAAGGAGGCAAACGAATAGGTGCGTCACTTGAAATTCAGTGATCACCACCGTCCATAGACACTAGCAACACCAGGGAAGTCGCAAGTGCGTTGCCAAGCTGTGTATGGGCCCTTCCCCTCGTAAGGAGAAGAAAAAGAGGAGAGGAGGTGGAATGGAGGTATGCTTCCAGCGCTCTCACTGATCGAACGAAACGCAACAATGTACAAGCACTGTTATTTCACGTCGGTTTTCTGTGGTTCGGATGGTACTACCCTGGGCGAGCCGACCCATTCATGCTAAAACCAGTAGTAGCTTCAGCGTGGCTATCAATATTTTCTTGGTTATCTTTCATACCTTTTTAATAATCTTTACCATTTTATACAGCTGTATTTATTTAGTAGACAGTAGATGGAAACTGATTGGAATTGGAACCGCATTTATTTTTGAGAAATGTCCAAAAAGATTTGGGGTTACTTGTAAAGTTCATTTCTATATTGCTCATATAGTTCCTTTACTAACTATTCGTCATATAACATATTGCATTCGAGTGTTTTCAATATTTCTTGAACCTATAAAATAGTCGTTGTTTCCGTCTTAATATTCTGGCATGTGTGCCGTTGCATCAAGGTAGATATTTCCACTTCTTGAATTTTATTTTAGTGACATATGTATATTATAACTTTATTTAACATAAAAATGTGCTCCTTTGAAAAAAGTTAAGAAGTAGTAATATAATATTGTGCCTACAAAGATATCCTATCCTATCTTTTACTATCCTTTCCTTGTTAAGATTTGTCCTTTCTTCTATTATTTTGCTGCGACTAATGTATTTAAATCAATGGCTTTTCTCTACCTTAATTTATCTTCACGTTTCTCCTAAGAACATTAGTAATAAATATATAGAAGATAACAAAAATGAACCTTTTAAAATGTACATAATTTTAAAGTAACTGAAGTATTCAACCCTGTGTTATATGAAGCGATATATAATAATTAACAAACATACTATTCGATTCTCAATAAATATAGGAAATAATTATAAAGAAGTTGATATATTATAATTAATCATGCTTACCAAATGGAGAACAAGAACCAGTATTAAAATCTTCATTCTTCTGAAGAAAATATCGCTTTGTAATTAGAAATGTTCTTACAAAACTCTCTTATCGAACTGAATGACACACCCATCCAGCAACCCTTTCTTATATAGATTATAACCGACGTCACTAATCATATTTTACTATTTTCCCAGCTGCGTATATATGAAAGGTTTAAAGAAATGCAAATCTATGAATTCTCTAGATAGTAACGTATGTTAACTACATTATAATAGTTTCTTAATATCACTTCTATCAGAAATTATTCACGCTGGTTATTCATTTCTAGGACAATATAGACGCTTGTACATGAATGCAGGTAGATTATATACGCCTATTCTGAGATTGGCCTTTGTAAAAAATGTATTATATTCATTAGCAAATAATGATAATTTATACAGTTAACTAAACAGTACATAAATAAGATACGCTTAGGTTCTGTGACTAGAACGAATTTCTTGATGGACAATGGTTATAATAATTTATTGGAAAACCTTCATATAAAGTTATTTAATTCTAAGCCGAGCTTGTCTTATGCAAAGGTATCCAAATGTCTAACACAAAAACCGATTAGAGATTAAAAGAGATTTTTTTGCGAAATCTTAAGCTTATATGGTGAGTTTTAATTAGTTATCTACAACTAGCTGTGCCCGCGACTCCGCTCTCATAGAATCTAATGTAAAAAAAACTTTTTTTAACAAATTTGTCTGGACCCGAGATCATAATAAATACCATAAAAGGACTTGATTTACAAGTGTTTTCTTCCGCGACATAGAACAGTGGCTTATCGTGTTTTTATTTAGATACGCGGCAACTAAGCGTTGAAATCACATACCTTCTCTTATTTGTAACCTTACACGACGTCATCGTCTTAGTTTTAAAACACTTCTCAAAAACTATTTATTAACATGACCAGCTACGCATGAAATTTAGAAAATTAATAAATTGATCAAACTGGTTACATCATGTGATATTTGATCTAGTACACAGTTTTTTGAAAATGGTATCTTATTTCGCAGTTTTGTAAAATCATTGTATTGTATTGGGTCGTATGTAGACACTACTGTGTTACATTATTAAGGATGTGTATGATTTGAAATCATCGTGTATGTGCGTCCGTGTGTTTGTAATTTCGTCCACGTATTAGTATACAGCAGGCTTTGTGTAAAAACCAGCGCTGCAGCTTATGCTCAGACAAAGACCTTTACACTATTTCTTTCTTAATTCAGAAGAACATCATCATCTTGTTACATTTATCCCACCAAATTAGGGTCGGCATAACATGTTTTCCTCTTCTAATCTTCCTTCTCAGATATCATCCCAATGTTCACCTTTTATAAACAATCTAACTATTGCTATAGTGCACCTTCGTACTTAAAACTGTTCTAGATCCACGAGTTTCCTTTCTCCTCACAACATGCCCATACCACGCTAACCTATTAATTCTCAATTTCCATTTCACTGGTGCTAGTTTTAAATTAGCTCTGATATATTCGTTTTTAATTTTAACTATTCTAGTAACACCATACATCCATCCACCATGACATATGCATTTCTGCCACATGTTATCTTATCTCGTCCGTCTCTGTCATAACCCAGAACTCAGATTTATATCGCATGACTGGACTCTTAATATATTTATGCACTCTCCATTTAAGTTTCAAAGGTATTTGTGGGTCACAAGCTGCCCGTCATGTTTCGCTATTTCATTCATCTTGGATTTATCCTGTTCCTCACGTGCCTGTCTTTGCTATCATCGTTTTGGATCATGAACGGATGTACCACAAAGAATTGTATTAATTCATAAGAATACTTTTTTGAAAGAGATAATTTCTAAACATTTTAATATTAGGTCTTTACCTATGAAACTGGCGTTTTGTATGAAAAAATTTAAACGAAATTTTTTCATATATTTTTTATTTGTATTAATCGAAATAATCACCCATGCCATCAATGCATCTTTGCCAACACAGTGGCGGTTTATTGATGCCCTTCTAAAAGAAATTAGCTGGACGGGAGGCAACAAATTCTTCAAAGGCATTTTGTACTGCCTCTCGGGTATTGAATTTTTTTTTGCTAATTCAGCCGTAGATTGTGTATCATCAGCTTCCGCAATCGCCTTTAATTCGTCATTGTCGACCAAAGTATTCGGACGACCACGAGGTTCAATTTTCAGGTCGAAGTTCCCAGAACGGAAGCCAGCAAACCAATAACAGTTGGTGCGTTGGTTTGTAGTGTTAACTCCGTAAACGTCGTTGATGTTGCGTGCCGCTTGTGCCGCGTTGCTGCCATGACGGTACTCATATTCCATAATTACTCGAATTTTTAACGTATCCATGATGACAAAAAATATTGAAATGCGATTGTAATTCGTCATACGAAAATATTCAAAATTTAATGTCATAGATTCTCATGAAAATACATTTAGAAAGTTTATGAAACTAATAGAAAACTTTAAAACTCATTATTCTCTTATACAATGTATTTTAGATTTCATATTTTATCAGAATTTTATAACACCTTTTTCATAAGTTTACGGCTTTTTAATCGGATTAATTTTAGTATGATAATTTTTCGTATTTCAATATTTGTATTACTACAAATTTCCATTAAATTCTTTTTTTTGCGAACCGACTACGCTATTGACCTAGCAAGGTCTTAACAGCTTCACCAGACTACAGCACCATTGAATTCTCTGAGGGTTTATAGTTAATTTTAGACCGTGTTACCTACATTTTCACATAACATAGGAACAACACAACAACAACCACCTTACATATATATAGGGAAAGATACATTTTTGTATACATAGAAAATAATAAACGTTATCTCGTGTTCACATTAGTCGAGGTAACTTGATATTCAAATGTACTTTAGAACAATTAGCTTAGTAACTTTTCGTACGTAAAACTTGATAATCTAATAACAATACTAATTTCAAAAAACATTTTGTAACAAAGCTGGTTTGGAAAATTTATCAATACCCATTTCTCGTGGTCACAACGTTTCAATTCGGTTTTTGTTTATGTTACCTCCTTATCATTTGTACAGGTGGTTACAGAAATATTTTCAAATATTATGTATAATAATAGCTGAAATTATCCTCTATACATATAATATGTAAATCTTACGTGTCTTTTTATATTTGCGTTTTTAGAATGTGAAAAAAATTGTCCCAGGTATCTTGGAATAATTAATAAAATACATTTCAAACATTTTTTGAAATGTCTGTTAGTTTGTTTGAACACTTCGATCACAATATAACCTTATCAAGAAAATCGTAAAGCGTCCTCAAGTAACATTTAGTCTTGGTTTCATTAAAATTGGGTTCCTCTGTCAAAAGTTATTGTAATTTTAATTACGACACGAATTAAATACGAGAGAAAAGGAGATAAGTTATGGACTTAATATATTCAGATGGTTTTATTAATCAGTTTTTTTACATTAGGTTCTATACGGACGGAGTCACGGGCATAGCTAGTAACACGTAAAATGACATCAGAATTTAATAAGAATTAAAAATGAACCCACTACCCAGTTACCGGCTTAAACAGTACGCTGAATAAATCAGACGATACTGTTGAAAGTTATACAGAATGTAAAAAACTTACAAAATGCAAGAAAGTAAACATAATAAACTTTAGCCACGCTTAATTTTTTTTTCGAACTGACTACTCTATTGACTTAGCAAGGTTTTAACAGCTTCACCGGTCTAAATCACGCTGAAAGTATTACTGGTATCAGCATGAATGGGTCGGCTCGCCCGGGGTAGTACCGTCCTCTCACAGAAACAGCGACGTGAAGTAACAATGCTTGCATTGTTGTGCTTCGTTCGGTCAGTGAGAGGGCCGGAGACCGACCTCCTTCCTACTTCCTCCGCATCCCCCCAAACACAGGATGGACACGCACTTACGAGTCTCATAGTGTTGCTAGTGTCTACGAACGAAGGTGTTTGCTTACCATCAGATGACCCACATGTTCCTTTGCCAACTATGTCATAAAAAAAAATCAAACGCATTAACAGTGATGAATTTTAATGCCACATATAATACCACCACGTCACGGTTGTTGTGTAGATGGTAATCATTCTATTTAACAGTTGGCGTTCAATAAAAACATGTTTATAAAATGAAAGTGATGAATGCCCTGCGTGAGAAGAGAAGTGTCGTGCCCTAGTGGCTGTTGTAGGAGATGATCTATCGTTACTGGCTTTGGTCCGAGCTATAGTTGACCAGGATAGGGCATGGGATGCCGTTTTCACGTTTTGTGAGTGCGTCATAACCAAAAAAGAGGACGCCAAACGTGAGAGGAAGAGACCGGCCAATACTCCTGCTTCTCACCGTAGGAGAGTCGGTCGAGGAAGGAGACGGGGTGGAGGTCTCTTTCACCGCATGACTCCCTAATAATTTCCAGGCGGCAGGTGCGAGGGCACCTGTTGCCATGTATTGGAGGTTCCGTGATGGAGGACCACGGCAAGCCGCTGTTTCTGAATGAAGCAAGAGAGAGAAATACAAAATCACCCAGAGGTGAGGGTCCCCGAATCAACATCTTCGGGTAGACGCGAGCGGGTGACCAAGGTTAGTGGAAGTATGCTTGTCGCGCACCCGTAACTCTGGTCAAATCACGCGCCTAGCGGCCCAGGGGTTTTAGCCGGTAGGAGTCCGGCATAACCCTCTCGCTGTCCCCTGGCAGTGGGAGGTGATCCCATGTAGGATTTCCCCTGGTTAAAAAAAAAAGAGTAGCGATGCGTAATATAGCGGCCTGTGTACATGTGTGTGCGTGTGTAATATTGATATTTTGCAGATCATAATACAAACGTATTATTGATTATTGATTAATAGACTTTATAAAAATGTATATCTATTGCTCCGTGTTTCAACAGATATGAAAATCATACTACTATTAATTTCAATAAACAAATTCTGAAATTTAAATATTGTCATCCACACTATAACTATAGTGTTTATAGTATTTCCATATTAACTAACATGGAAATTCAAAAGAGAAGACATTTTTTTAAATGTTTTCACAGTTCTCTGTTTTCCCCACATATAGTGATAGTACAAGAACATTTTTCAGATTCATGTTTCCTCACGATGTTTTCCTTCACCATCAGACGATAATGTTGTGGATTTGAATAATTAATGTATGCGATTTCGGAAAAATTCGTTGCTACGTGTAGAATTTCAAACTTGTGGACAATGAACATCCCAACGGTTGAATTTGAACTGACATTCCACCGGTTGACTCACTCGACTACCACGATATTATAATACTAAAATATATAACGTATCAAATAAAATTGGAATAATATTTTTTTAAATAAACAACATTTCTCAAGTTCAGAGCATTATCAGTATTTGCCAGATCCGAACGTAATCCTCAACTTTCAAGTCGTTAATCCTATCTGTATAAAGGTAACTACAAAATTAAATATAAATTCATTTTTTGAGCTAAAATTCTTTTGTTTTATAACATTGTGTAGTTATATCTCTGAATATTGGTTCAGTTACAAGCAGTTGATCAGAGATTGCAAGGAATCAAAATAAATATAAGGAACAACAAAGAATATCCAATATTATATTTATTGAAAAATAACATAAAATTGATACATACATTTACATATCATACGTAATTAATCATTAAATAACCATATTACAATTAATTAACATTATAATATATCTGAAAATAACTTGAAAATAATTGTGAATATACATTTATTTAAACCATAGATAAATTTTCGAGTTATTCTTAACTATTTACCTACAAGACTACTTATTGTAGTCATTGCAGCCTTTATTAGATCACCACTCGGAGCTTTTGTTGTTGCTGTATCAGGTTTAGGTGTCGTCTGACTTGATGCTGTAGTTGTCTGATCCGTTGCTGGTTTTGCTGTTGTTGTTGTTTCATCACCAGGTTTGGCTGTCGTTTGACTTGTTGCATCAGCCGGTTTTGCCGTTGTTGTGGCGTCGCTAGGAGCTGCTGTTGTAGATGGACTACTAGTAGTAGTAGCATCGGGTGACGGAGTTGTAGCTAATAATTGAAAAATGGAAGACTATAAGTAATGAAAAAAACAAATTCATAAAAAACAATCCGGTACAGTTAATGATCAATAATAAACACCATTATAATATATATACCTTTAAGATGAAGAGAACATTACACAAAGTAGGTATGAAGCTAAATGCATTATTTAAAACTCTCTATACGCTTGGTATTGGTAAAATGTTTGTATACCGGGCTATTAATAAATACGATGAGACCTCCTCTGTTTATGACAGAAAAAGATCTGGCCGTCCATGTAGTGTTCGTACGAAAATAGCACCTAGAACCATGTCGCGTATTTTAAAAGATGACTTAGAACTTGCAGCCTACAAGAGACGTACTGGTCATATCTTAACTGATAATTTAAAAAGAACAGGGTGGTAGAATCAAAACAACTACTGAAGCCGAACGGAATCAAATATGTAAAGGTAATATTAAACTCTAGTACCCTAAAGTGAAGTAAAAAAAATATCGATATTTTCTAGGGATATATCGATAAACATAGGTGCTGGGATCAGATATATTACATTGAATACAAATATTATATATTAATATCGATATATTTTTTTATGTGGGCACCCCTAATTTGTAATAGGACATATATTTTTTCTTTGTTTCAGTATTTGTGGCAAGACTAGGTATAAAACTAATAACAATTAATATTTTAATCGATGAAGCGTTAAAGAAGGTCTGCAAGCGATTTACATCTCGCAAGAACCCATATAAAAAATTCCTGATATTAAGCGGGTCAATAAACTTTGACCAATATTACCAATTAAGACAGTGTTAGCAACGAATGAAGTCATTTGTAATTCATGTACCAACAGCGCGAGCTAACTGTATTGTGGCGCCATCTCTTGAGTGCATTTGTAAATACGACCAGTTAAAGGCTCGCCCTCCTGCTGCCATAACATATCATTTTGAGAACGGCGTACTTACGTGTCCTCAATGTTCACGAAGTTTCGCCACGAAGATAGGCTACATAAGCCATCTTCGAGCACACCAGCGCCGCTTATAAGTTTAGGGGTCAAAGTGGTCGCCATGGCCGAAACCGGTCGGACCAATCATCATCAGCATTTGTAATATAATATAGTACGACCTTGCACAGTACACAGCAATGTTTACTATGCCTTAACTATACCGTTATTAAACTGGGAGTTTTTTTTGGTTTTATATTTTATTCATAATCTGATGTTTTATTTCACTCTATATTTTGTAAATTTGGTGGTGTTTTACGTAATATAGTAAGTTTATTGTGAATAAATGAAGTGAATGGTAAATAATGCCACGAAGCATGAAATTCTGAAATGCCGCAAAAACTCCCTGGAAGGTTCTTCTAACAAGGGATCCACCATCTTTTTAGAATATTGAAATAATCACACGACGCTTGTAATATTATTGTATTGTAGCATTCATTGAAACAAAACATTGACACTGGCAAGTGCTTCTGCGGAGCAAAAACAAGAAAAAGGAGAAGTTATCAAATTTGGAAACAAGTATTCAATTATGGAATTATGGAATTTATTATGGAACTTAACTTAAAAACTAATAAAATCATCTGAATGTCTTGTCCACTTTTTTTTCGACCCCACTATGCTATTGGCCTTGCAAGGCCTTTACAGCTTCACCTTACTTCTTGTCTATCTTTTTCTCATAGTTAAGTTACGTCATCGTTAAAATAACTATGACTGTTGACAGAGTAAACCGATTTTAATGAACCCAAGACAAAACGTTACTTGAGGATATGCTTTATGGTTTATTGTGAATGTAGTGCTTTAGTAGAACGCGTATTCAAACAAACAGACAGACACATTTCTGAAAATTATTTAAATATGTTTTATTACTTACTAGCCTCTGCCCGCGACTTCGTTCGCGTGGAATAGATACTTTAGGCTAACGCTAACACGCAGCGGAAGCACTCAAGAGGAAAAATAACCCCGATTTTTAAACATTCTCCATTGGTACTCCGCTCCTGTTAGTCTTAGCGTGATGTTATATAGCCTATAACTATCCGCAATAAATGAGCTATATAACATTGAAAGAATTTTTCTAATCGGACAAATAGTTCCTGAGATTACCCCCTACAACATCACAAACTCACAAACTTTACCTCTTTATAATATTAGTATAGATTAATTTATCGCTAATATTCTTTAAAACAGTGGATAATTAATAATTCCTGGAGAGATTGAAAATATTTTTAAAGTTTTAAAAATAAATGAAGCTCTAGACATAATTATTGATTTCTTAAACATACCAGTACTATTCGAGTCTGCTGTATAGGAGAAGTGAACCTGTGAACAATAATGTAAGCAATAGAATTATTTTACCTCCATGCGATTATAGACGTTCGGCCACATGTTTTTGATTATATCATTCATTTCAGTTTAGAATGTCTAGTATGTTGTACTTCTTTTAAATGAACGAGATTGAAGTATTAATACTTTTGGACTTTGTCTTTTGTAGTGCAGCATTTCTAGGTAACTCATCAGTTCTGTCATTATTGAATTTGTTCAAAGTACATATAATTAAAGTATATATAGATAATTCAGTGTAGTGGTTCTTGGTTATTGTTTCATCGTGAGCTAAAACCTTGCAATAACTTTTGGTAAATTGTATAAATAAATGATCCTAACAAGATGAAAGGCAATTCAGTATCTCTAAGTTTTGCACACTAGTAAGGTTATCCTGTTACAAATTTCAGCCTAATCATTACTCACTATCTGGTATTAATGTCAAAATGTATCGTAGACAGCTTAGAAAATATTCCGTAGCGTACAGTTAAGAGTATATGATTTAATATAATCTGTAAGCTTGGAGATGCAAAAGTTAATAGATGTAGGTAAATTAAGAGATTATATTATATTTTTAGTCTACGGCATCATGACCTCAAGGTTGAGCGTGAAGATTATCGTGAACGGCTTCCCTCTCTTCGTGAATTTGGTCGGCTACATTCAGTATTAGCTAACTGCTTGCGATATGTGACATTTCGGTAGCCATGTTAAGCTTGTGTTCTTCGTTCGGGGTCACTGATTTAGGTGTTTTATGTGTATTTATATGCTTATGTGTGAACCCGGTTGGAATAATTAATAGAAGTCATTATTTCATACGAATTCAGTGTTTGTATTGTTTTCATTACATTGGTATATAAATCACTATAATTAATTATGCATAGACAAATAATTACTTAATGTATGTATGCTTAGATACGTCTCTAAAACCGGACTGTTGTAGAATATTATATCGAAGCGGGAAAACGATGAGTAGACTCTATAGATATGAAAGTGTGCATCCCTACATATTCTGTAGTTATCAACAATCGTACAAAATCAGTGTCATCACTGCTTAAACATCACCTATACACACGTGCACGCCTATACGCTTACACTCTGTTTTTCTTTTACAAAGAAATAAACGAGAAAGAGTTCTACCCTCATTTTTCCCTATCCTATCTTATGCTATATACAATAGTCTAGAGAATTTTTTCCGACGCAAAATACATATAGGAGTTGTTGAGGCACGCATGCTTGGTACACATGCATGTTTCAATAACTCATACACGTATATCTAGATAGCTTAGGTTAGCTCAGATAGGTCGCGATTTTTGCACAAAACAGGCGACAGCCCAAGCCGAGGTGTGCCGTGCACCCTTGAGTTAGTCGCCCAAACATCCCAAATCGGCTGAGTGCCTTCAGCACTCGCCTCAATAGTTCGATGAAGTTGTAAAGACCTTTCCAGGTCAACAGCGTTTACATTTCGAAAAAAAAAAAAAAAGTTTCAATCAAATTTTGAATTAGTTCTATTACTAATAGTAATCGGCCACAGAGTAAGTAGTAACTTATGTTTTTCATGTAAAATATGTCAGAAGGCGACGTATAGCATAAATAAAATCTGTCATACTATAATAAAAATAATCAAGATTTTAAAAATCTTGATTACAAGCTCCAAGTTATAATAAGTTATATACGCTAAGGGAATAATAACAAGTGACTCGCAACTATAGCTACCCGTATGGACATTTATTCCATTTAAGGGTCATAATTCTGTTTGCATCTCAATTTCTTCCCATACTAAAACCTAATAGGCGCTTTAATTACACATTTAGAAACAGAAAAATGATAACTAAAATTGGTAAATATCTGCTTCACAGTTGTAAACTACGATGATGTACCAATAACAATATAAGATTAAAACGTGTTTCTTTTATATAAACAATAATTGAAATAAGTTTTTTTTTATATTTATTTCTGCTATTATCTTGCTACTGCGCAAATGTAATTAGAATGATGGCTTAATACGTAATTTTGTACGATTGTTTTCTTTATAGCGACGCTGCTAATAACATAACAAAACACAAAACTGTCAAAGCGAATATAATTTGAACGTGAATATATTCACACCTGTGATATATGCAACGGTATTTGATAACTAACAACAATCCGATTAAATTCTAAACAAATATTGGTAATATTTGTAAAGAAATAGATATAATTAAATATGCTTACCAAATGCAGAACAAAAACCAGTATTAAAATTTTCATTTTTGTGAAGAAAATACCGCTTCGTAATTACGAATGTTCTTACGAAACCCTCTGATTGAAGTGAATAACAGTCCATCTATCAACCCATTATTATATATAAGTTATGCTGACGTCACTAATCATATTCTACTATTTTTCCAGCTGTTAAATGAAAGGCTTAAAGAAATGCAAAACTATGGATTCTCTAGAATGTAACGTATATTAGCTATATAATAATACCTGTTTGAAATTATTTCTATTAGACATTATTCACAGTCGTTACTCATTTATAGGACAATATATTTATTTCTACGTAAATGTTGTTGTATTAGATACGCCTATTGAAAGATTGGTCTTTGTAGAAAAATATATTGTATTTACCGTATGAATCATAATTTATATAGTTGATACAACAGTTCGTCAATAAGTTACAGCTAGGTTATGCGACTATAATAAATTTCTTAATTGATAATAGTAATGACAATTTATAAGCTAGTCATTTAATTATGTAAATATATAATAAACACCAAAATATATCAATTAAATATATATATTAATCCATACATCTTCTATATATATAAATAGCCTCTGCCCACGACTTCGTTCGCGTGGAATACATATGTTGGACTAACGCTAACTAGCAGCGGTAGCTCTCAACAGGAATAAAACCCAGATTTATAAACATTCTTCATTGGTGCTCCGCTCCTATTGGTCTTAGCGTGATGATATATAATGCAAATCGGACTAGTAGTTCCTGAGATTACCCCCTACAACGTCACAAACTCACAAACTTTACCTCTTTATAACATTAGTATAGATAAGAATGTAACTCTAACATTTCTGTACTTTTTCGATTTTCGTGAAAAAAAATGTTCCACACACACATAGGACATTTTCTTCCACTGTTATAGACTTATATTAATTGCAAAGATATCAGAAACGCTTCATACAAGAGGAAGAAACAACATATTTCAAATACTTTATCAATCTAGAGATACCATTACTCCGTACGAGGTGCGAGTTGTAGATCAGTTCACGCTTGTTATGTGGGGTTTATAGTTATATATTCAGAATCTCGGAAACGGTGACAGTAATTTCCGTAAAACTTAATATATAGGTGGTTACGGGGACGATAAATCAGTCTAGATAGATTTAATTCTAACCATCTGCATCGAGACATCACCCTCGTGCCTACACTACCTTGTGTACCTTGTACACTCGCCTTGAGATAGCGTATGATTATCTTTTCAATTATACAAGTCTTATACGTAGAGGGATTTTTACTTATACAATAGTAACCAGCAAGCATATATAAAAACATAGAGAGCTATCAAAACGTAATCACTAGCTGTTAACCGTCGCTTCACTCACAGTGCTATCTCCAAAATGTACATACGCCAATACATTGTACAATATTTTGGGATATTAAAATGGAGTGGGCAGATAAAGAGAACATTACACAAAGTAGGTATGGAGCCAAATGCAATATTTAAAACGCTCCATACGCTGGGTATTAGTAAAATGTTTGTATACCGAGCTATTGATAGGTACCTCCACTGTTTGTGACAGAAAAGATCTGATCGTTCACGTAGTGTTCGTACGAAAATATGTGTATTTTTTATTTAGTTTTTAAATTTGTAAACAAATTAACTCCATAGTGATGTGGTACCACAGACATAAAATAAGATTATGTGAATCAAAATCAAATAAATAAAGGTAATATTAAACTTTAGGGTTAGTATTCGATAGTTGAAAAAAAATATTTTTTCATGCGATATATTGATAAACTTGGATCTGGGATCCAATATTTTACAACGAATATAAATATCGATATATTTTTTCAGTGGACAGCCCTAAGTTGCAATAGAAATTAGAAAATATATTTTTTCTTTGTTTCAGTATATATGGCAAGACTAGGTATATAAGAGTATTAAAGAAGAGTATTAAAGAAGGTCTGCCAGCCATTTACAGCTCACAAGAACCTATATAAAAATTCCTGATGTTAAGCGGGTCAATAAACTTGACCAATATCACCAATTGTAGCAGTGTTAGCGACGAACCAAGTCATTTGTAATCCATGTACCAACAGCGCGAGCTAACTGTATTGTGGCGCCATCTCTTGAGTGCATTTGTAATATAATATAGACGACCTTGCACAGTACATAGAAATATCTACTATGCCTTATGATAGCGCTGTATGGTATACTAGCCTCTGCTCGCGACTTTGTTCGCGTGGACATGGTTAGTTTGGGCTAACTAATATGCAGCGAAAGCTCTCAAGAGGAAAAAACACCCCGATTTTTAAGCATTCTTCATTGTTGCTCCGCTCTTATTGGTCTTAGCGTGATGATATATAGCCTATAACCATCCTCGATAAATGAGCTTTATAACAATGAACCAGTAGTTTCTGAGACAACCCTACAACGTCACAATTCACAACGTCACAAACTCACAAATTTTACCTCTTTATAACATTAGTATAGATGACCGTTATCAAACTGGGAGTTTTTGGCGGAATTTGAGTCTGTCATGTAGTGTGTTTTATATTTTACTCATAATCTGATGTTTTATTTGACTCTATATTTTGTAAATTTGGTGGTGTTTTACGTAATATAGTTAGTTTATTGTGTATAAATGAAGTGAATGGAAAATAATACAACGAAGCATGAAATTCTGAAATGCCACAAAAACTCCCTGGAAGGTTCTTCTAACAAGGGATCCACCATCTTGTTAGAATATTGAAATAATCACACGCTTGTAATATTATTGTATCGTAACGTCCACTGAAACAAAACATTGACACTGGCAAGTGCTTCTGCGGAGCCAAAATAAGAAAAAGAAGAAGTTATTAAATTGGGAGACAAGTATTTAATTCTAATTTATTATATACTAGCTAAGACCGCGGCTCTGTCCGTATCGAACTTAAAAAAACTAATTAAATCATCGGAATGTCTCGTCTACTTTTTTTTTCGAACCGAATACGCTATTGGCCTTGCAAGGCCTTTACAGCTTCACCTTACTTCTTGTCTATCTTACTCTCATAGTTAAGTTACGTCATCGTTAAAATTACAATAACTTTTGACATAGTAAACCGATTTTAATGAAACCAAGACAAAACGTTACTTGAGGATATGCTTTATGATTTATTGTGAATGCAGTGCTTTAGTAGAACGCGTATTTAAACAAACAGACAGACACATTTCTGAAAATTATTTAAATGTGTTATATTACTTACTAGCCTCTACTCGAGACTTCGTTCGCGTGGAATAGATAATTTACTAACGCTAACACGCAGCAGAAGCTCTCAAGAGGAAAAATAACTCCGATTTTTAAACATTCTTCATTAGTACTCTACTCCTGTTCGTCTTAGCGTGATGATATATATATAATTGAAGAATTTTTCAAATCGGACCAGTAGGTTCTAATATTACCCCCTACAACGTCACAAACTCACAAACTTTACCTCTTTATAATATTAGTATACAAGTATAGATTCCAAGATATATGGAACCATTTTTTTCCAGAAAAATCTACAAAGTTTTTAAGACTTTAAGACTTTAAGTCACTTTAGATTTACATTTTTATTGCATAAATGTTTAAGATTAGGTCAATATTTTTATAGTACAGATACAATGTTTCTTTTTTTTATAGATATTTTTTAAAAAGCAGGCAGTGGCATTGCCTCCTAGTCCGGTCACAATGGGACCAGTTAAGGGTTCCCGATTAGGCCTCCCACGGCGGTGGCTCAAGCCTAGGTTCGATCCCTCGGTAGGGAGCCCTTGAGTGCGTTGCTTGCGCGATACGGTGACACACAAATATACATCACCGCTACAACACTACACGATCACCCCCACACACGTGCTCGCCTAAACGCTTACACATGAAAGTGGAAGGGTTTACTTTTTTTTCCCCTTATCGAACTGAAAAATTCTCAATTTTCCGATAATAAATATATGGAGGAGTTGTTGAGGCGTGTATGCTTGGTACACATATACGGTTCAACAACTCATACATATATGAATAGTTAGCTAGGTTAGCTAAGATAGGTCGCGATTTTGCATGCAACAGGCAACCGCCAAGTCGAGGTGTGCTGTGCACTCTTGAGCTGGTTGCCAAAATAAAATCAGCTGAGTGCCTTAAGCGCTCGCCTTAGTAGTCCGGTGAAGCTGTTAAGACCTTGTTGGGTCAATAGCGTAGTCATTTCGAAAAAAAAAGGGACCAATTTAGGCGTAATGGCTCTGTTAAAGGGACGGTAGGGATGTTAAAAAATAATCGATTTTTAATTAAATCGATTTTTATTTTATTATAATCGATTTTTTATTGTTGATGTTTATTTTCATATTAATCGATTTTTTGAAAATCGATTATATAAATTACGCATTTTAATCGATTTTTATAAACATCTATGCCACGGGTGAAAAAAACTCAAAATAAGCTCATTATTATTTACAATTGAAGAGTGAGCATAATGAGATAATATGTTTGTAAAAATTTAAAATGTTTTCTAGTCGCAAAACACCTAAAAGCGGCTGGCGAAAGTATTTTATAACGAAAAAGAATAATACCACAGTAATATGCATGTCCTGTTCGATAGAATGAAAAATTTTGTAGTGAAACTACAAATTTAAAAAGAACATAGAATGAAAACATCCCACTGCCTTACAAGTAACATGAGTTACTATATCTTATAATGATTGTTGTGGTTCTTATGACAGCCAAATACCGCTCTCTGTAAAATTAAAACTTTCAATAAAACTAAAAAGGTCTGTCATGTGAGTACAACATGTTTACTAAAAATGTCTTATGGTAAACTCGACATCGATAAGTTTACAAAACTATAAATTATTATTGAAATTATTCAATTAAAAAATTTCTTCAATTTTAATTTTCTCAGTCACACTATGATTAATATGAAAATTTAAAAGAGAACTTCATTGTTTTGAATTTTACAGTTACAATTAATAATGTTATCATTTTGTTAGGATGTTTATCATTTCATTTTTATTACGATATAATGTTTAATAGCACTGAAAATTTCTATGGTATTTAGTTTCTATATTCTTTACCTTGAAAGTTTAAAGGAACATTCACTTTTATTTTGTCTTGAACTGGTTACTTTGATATGTATAATTTTATGTGATTCTTAGTCTGATAAATTGTTATTTTAAATCTTTAGGTTTATTATAGGAATATGGAAAGCATGTCTATTTTTAAATATTATAAAAATAGATTTTTGAAAAAATCGATTATTTATTTTTAATAAAATCGATTTTTAACAAATCGATTATTATTTAAAAAAAGAAAAATCGATTCCTAATTAATCGATTTTTTTCATTGAACTCACATCCCTAAGGGACGGTCGGGACCATACAATATTTTTCCCGCCCGGAGAGCATATAACGAGGTCTCTCGCATTTATTATGCACTTTATAAATCTGGCTTTGATCGTAACTCAGGGCCGTTATCCCACCGTACCATTATTATAACATTTTTTTTCTCTCTCAATCGCGTTTAAGTTTCGAGATATTATTTTAATAAAAAAATTGCATATACCTCGTTGTGACCTCTTGCTATACGGAGTACTCAGGTAACTAAATGGTAATTGTTGTTGTCTTGTTCTAACATTCATTCAGCCTCACTGTCTCCAAAATGGTTAGACAGAGAGACTAGATAAGGCCTCCCTCGGCAGCGGCTCAAGTCTAATGGTTTAATTTTTAATGGTTTAATTTTTAATGGTTTAATTTTTA
>JACEII010000067.1:7606-35027 GCA_014332785.1 Antheraea mylitta | reverse complement strand
TATAGCTTTACCGGACTTCTTGTCTATTTGTCTATCTTTCTCTCGTAGTTAAGTCGCGTCATCGTTATAATTATAATAACTTTTGACAGAGTAAACCGATTTTAATGAATCCAAGACAAAACGTTACTTGAGGATATGCTTTATGATTTATTGTGAATGTAGTGCTTTAGTAGAAAACGTATTCAAACAGACAGACACATATCTGAAAATGATTGACATTTATAACCCCATTTTTTTTTTCAGTTTTAGAAAGTACGGCTTGCTTTAAACGCCATGACAATTTGAAGTCCCTGAAGCAATCCGTACGATTTGCAGTAAAGAATTTTCCCGTAGTAAGAGTTCGTGCTTCTATTGATATCTGGCCTCAACGTTCAAAGGACTGTATTGCAGCCAATGGAGACCACTTCGAATAATCTTTTTATATTTTTATTTGTTTTATATTAATGTATTAAACTAACACACTGTAAAAGTAATAAATGATGTTTTGCATTTTGCAATACAAAATTTCTCTTTTCTTTATTTATGACAAGACTAGGTATATAACTCATAATCATAATTTACATATGGGGCATTTCACGTCAAGCGAACAACCAAAATAATATAAGGGCATGAATTTCGTTAAAACTCTGGTCAAGTTATATTTCTAGTGGACGTGTACACACATTTTTTTTTTTTATGAAGCGTTATTGCTGAGTTATGTACTCTAAATGCTCTAAGTCTTAAACTATTGGAGATCACATTTTATTATTTTTAAGAAACAACATTTTAACCTTTAATTCAAAGTTAAAAATATTTTTAAAAAAGTGTCGAAGTTACTCAAACATCGATTTGAAATTTTCACTTCCGGTACGTAAAAAAATCTAATTTAGAATTCGACAATAAATTTAAAAACTTCAACTTTTTAACGATAGGAAACAATACTTTTTAGTTATTTTTACACATTAATTGATACAGATAATAAACATTCAAAAATTCGTGACTTCATTTTTAGTAACTTTTTAAAAGCTCATAAGTCAGCAATAAAACATTATACAAAAAAAAATTGTATGTATACATCCACGTCTACTAGAAGTATAACTGACCAGTCACAAGAGTATAAACAAAATACATGGCCTCGTTTTTTTTTTGTCGTCCGCTTGACGTGAAATGCACCATACGACAGTTTTAGTAATCAAAGGTCTGCAAGCGATTTACAGCTCGCAAGATCCTATACAAAAATTCCTGATGTTAAGCGGGTCAATAGACTTGACCAATTTCACCAACTAAGAAAAAGTTAGCAACGAATCAAGTCATTTGTACTCCATGTACAAACAGCGCGAGCTAACTGTATTGTGGCGCCATCTCTTGAGTGCATTTGTAATATAACATAGACGACCTTGCACAGTACACAGCGGCCTACTATGCCTCAACTATGCGCCGTATGTGACCGTTATCAAACTGGAAGTTTTCGGCGGGATTTTATTCTGTCATATAGTGTGTTTTATATTTTATTCATAATCTTATGTTTAATAACTCTATATTTTGTAAATTTGGTGGTGTTTTATGTAATATAGTTAGTTTATTGTGCACAAGTAAATGGAAAATAATACCACGAAGCATGAAAGTCTGAAATGCCACAAAAACTCCCTGGAAGGTTCTAATAAGGGATCCACCATCTTGTTAGAATATTGAAATAATCACACGACGCTTGTAATATTATTGTATCGTAACGTCCATTGAAACAAAACATTGACTCTGGCAAGTGCTTCTGCGGAGCCAAAACAAAAAAAAGAATAAGAAGTAATTAAACTGGGAGACGAGTATTTAATTGTATTTTATTATATACTAGCTGGGCCCGCGACTCTGTCCGTATGGAACTTAACTTCAAAAAACTAATAAAATCAACTGAATGTCTCCTCTACTTATTTTTCGAACTGAATATACTATTGGCCTTGCAAGGCCTTTACAGCTTCACTTTACTTCTTGTCTATCTTTCTCTCATAGTTAAGTTGCGTCATCGTTAAAATTACAATAAATTTTGACAGAGTAAACAGATTTTAATGAAACCAAGACAAAACGTTACTAGAGGATATGCTTTATGATTTATTGTGAATGCAGTGCTTTAGCACTTTAAAAATCTGTATCTGATCGTATGTCAGAACCATTATCCTACCGTACCGTTATTATAACATTTTTTTCTCTCTCAATCCCGTTTAGTTTCGAGATATTTTTTAAATAAAAAATAGCATATATCTCGTTGTGACCTCTTGCTATACGGAGTACTCAGGTAACTAAATGGTAATTGTTGTTGTCTCGTTAGGCCCCATTGGCAGTGGCTCAAGCCTATTAGTTTAATTTTTTCTCCTTATCAAACTGGAAATTATCCGATACGAAATATATATAAGAGTTGTTGACGTATGTACGAGTATGCTTAGTACACGTATATGTTTCAACAACTCATATATGGATGAATAGTTAGCTTAAGTCGCGAATTGCATATATCAGGCAACAGCCCGAGCCGAGGTGTGCGTGCACCCTTGAGCCAGTTGTCAAACAAAATCGGCTGAGTGGCTTAAGTGCTCGCCTTAGTAGTCCGTTGTAGCTGTTAAGGTCTTGCTAGGTCAATAGCGTAGTCAGAAAGAAAAGGTTCGACAGATCTTCACGAGACTTGCAATGGGAGAGAACTGACGTTATAAAAAGTAATTTTGGTAATTTTTATACTATACATTAGTCGTGGCTTCGCCCACAGTGCTTTCCTCAAAACGGTTAGACCGATTTTCAAGGGGCTTTCACTGGTAGACAGCAAACCTTATAAAAAGTAATTGAAGTTATTCTATTTTAGACTAACTCTTACCCGCAACATTGTGTGATCGAAATTTAGCAAGATTTCAACTCATTGCTTATTTTAAATTAAATAAATAAATATCAGCTTATTGTTTATAATTCGACGATAGAAGTATAATATATAATAATCGAGTAACTTCGAAGATAGAAGAGGTCTTCCTAATAATATATTAGACCATAAACGTATTACGCGAAGAGTTCAATAATGCAATTTCTTGTGGAACAGACAAACGTTTATTCTTTGTATAATTACAAATAATGACAATGTGTATTAAATATAATGTAAATCTTTATTATAATATTTTACGTTATTGTTTAATTAGTTTTTTACACAGTGTAAGTGAGCACTAAGGTAGTAGTTATATAGTGAGTTAAAATTCCAAATATGTTCCTGATGGTAACGGCATTAGGCACGCTATTAGTATTTATATATCTAATGTATATGTAATTACATGTTATTGTGAGTGGCGTGCATGTCGTACTTACGATTGCTTTAAAGAGCATTTCTATAATTGTACATAGTCTCATGATTTTATAATTTTTAATACAATTAAAAAAAACGCGTGTGGAGCTACGAGTACAACTAGTACATATATATAATTCTTCTGTTCGCAGTGTATTTCACTAAACTCCTCCTAAACGGATGGATAGACTTTGATGAAAATTTTTGTCAGCATTCAGATGGATTCAAGAATCGCTTCGATTTACAATTGGACACGGTAGGTGGCGCTACGATTGAATTTTAGGATGTTTTTATTTATCAAGGTAGGTCAACGTCCGCGAGCTCCCTGGTGATTTAATAATGTATTGACGTACCCAAAATAATGGTTCTTGCAGTGTTGCCCATGCTTTCTACTTTCGTAAACAATCTTCTTTGGAAAATGATATTTTTCGTGGTTTCACTCACGTTAATCTAGATTTAAAGTATCCTCCAGGATCGGTATTTTTTTTCCTAGATAAAAGATTTACACCATTTACTTCTATGTGCCCCTGACAACGTGTTTGTAAAATTTAATAATGATTGGTTCAATAGTAAATGTATGAAAGCGTAAAGAAACGAACAAATTAACTTTTGCTTTAAATATATTATTAGTTAGGAAGGTCAATATACTTCCATTTGACAGTAATTTAATTAAATAACATAGTAACACTGACTCAGGTGATCGTCACGCAGATATAATAACAACAATAACATAAGTGGTAGACTTTGATTAGTCATATATATACAGACAAAGATGGCAGAAATATTTTATTGTTGTTTGATGTAATGAAGTATTATTTATTTATATTTTGAATAACATTTGTAATGAAAACATATTACCGTCCCTTATTTTATGGTATAATGATACTCAACGTTTTCTTGTTTTTTTTTTTGTTTTTTTTTTTATGATGATACACGGAGTATAGAATAGTTAAAAAAGTTGTTTTTAAACAAATGTATTTATATATTAGATAAATGTCATGATGTGTACATGTGTGCGCATGCTGTACATAAGTAATACCTTAATATTCTATATTATATGAATTAATTACTATTAATTCATTACTACTGTAAGACAATCATAAAGGACTACATAATTTAATGCCATTTCTAGAATCTCTGTTATTGTTTACACTTAAATAAGAAGAATTGCAGTTTCCCTTTCCAGAGACTTCTACTGTTATTCTAGTTCATATCTTATTACATTATTAGTTAATGCTTTATATTTGAAAATTGACAAAATAATTCGTAGTCCGGTGAAGCTGTTAAGGTGTTGCTGGGTCAATATCGTAGTCATATGGAAAAAAAAAAACGTAAAGTCCTCGTCCATCTTTTTGGCCGCTATGCATATCTCCGTAAGATCAAGCTTGCACGATCTTATACTGAATTAAAAATTTGCTGGGCACATTAGATTTCTATTCCCATGCTCTCAGGGGTAATTATAAGATCAGAATTAGAAGAGAACTAGAAGCCACTTTGATTGTATAGAATTTGTATCTTGAATATATTGATTCCTTTATGATATAGGCACGTAACTTCCGATCCGATATCCGGTTAATGTAATATAAATCCTTATTATAATATTTTTAGTTATTGTTTATTGGTTTTTTACTACAGTGTAAATGAGCACTAAGGCAGTTATATAGTGGGTTGAAATATGTTGCTGATGGTAACCTCATTAGGCATGCTGTTAGTATATATATGTAATGTATACATTACATGTCACTGTGAGTGGCGTGCGTGTCGTACTTACGATTGCTTTAAAGAGCATTTCTAAAATTGTACATAGTCTCATGATTTTATTATTCTTTGATACAATTTAAAAAAACACGTGCGGAGCTACGGGTACAACTAGTACATATATATATAATTCTCCAGTTCGCAGTGTATTTCACTAAACTCCTCCTAAACGGATGGATAGACTTTGATGAAAATTTTTGTCAGCATTCAGATGGATTCAAAAATCGCTTCGATTTACAATTGGACAAGGTAGGTGGCGTTGCGATTGAATTTTAGGATGTTTTTATTTATCAAGGTAGGTCAATGTCCGATCCATCCGACCCGATATCCGATCCAGTTAATAAATGGGTGAAACAATTTACATGCCATATTTAGGACGACTTCCGAAAATATGGAATTATGTGTAAATAGAGTGCAGGAATATGTACTTTTAACTAATTTGTCGTCTCAGAATAATTTTTTTATTGAAACGTGTGAATTACATAGTTATTGCTGTATCGGTAGTGTGTCAATAAATAAATAATTAACATTGTATTATAAATTTATTATAGTTTTGTATCTAATTATGACGCGACAGATTAAGGTAGTACGTTTAAATAAAATGTTACAAATGCGGAGAGACTGGCTGTTAGCAGTTTTCGCAAAATATTGTAAGTGAAAGCTGTTGGATGTATTTTCTACTAAATAACCGTTAAGTAGGTTAACAGATACCATACATCTAACATTGGTATAATGCAATGTTAATAATACCAATGTTAATAATAATAATACATTGGTATAATACAATGTTTCCTTTTAATAAGGTTAAATCATTGTTTTTCATTCTACTTTGACATAATCGCTGCAACAGTCTTAAAATGTTGGGAAGATTTCATGATTAAGGATTACAGGATAATTTTTGATATTTTTTTGAAATAACTCAATATATGACTATTTCTATTACAATTACATTACAATGGAATGGAAAATAAGTTTATAAATAGTATAGGTTACAGAAGCAAAAGTTTTTCTAGATTTTTTCCCTTTAACTTCTCTTTGACAAATATTTTATTGCATACAATATGCATCATTATAAATAGTGTTTATGTCGCATATGTGTATGTGTAAAGGTAGATAGATGTCTTTAATAGAATTATCGTAAACAATAATTTCTTTATTATTGTAAGGGAATTTTAATAATTTATGACGATTGGCAGGGATTGATGATGCCATCAATCCTTCAATCCTGTTCTAAAATTATAGCCTGTAACTGAATATGTCCTTGTTACTAATATAATATAGTGTATATGTCAATAACTCAAATCGAACAGAATTAATTATTTTCAATGCCTAAATTATTAAAACTGCGGTGTCCAGTCAGACCCTTATCAATTACTAACAAATCTATTCCAATTTACAATGCTGAAAATACTCTAATGGATCGCATTAATATGTTGCATTCGCTTTAAAATCCATGGATTTAAATGATCGTCCAAATCATCGAAGATATTGACGATATTTTTAAAATGTTGCTTTTGGGTCACAAATTAATGATATCTATATTAATAATAAGAATGTAAATTTAACGTCTTCCTATCCTATCCTATATACAATAGTTTAGAGGATTTTTTTCAACACAAAGTACATATAGGAGTTGTTGAAGCACGCATGCTTGGTACACAGGCATGTTTCAATAACTCATATACGTATATCTAGTTAGCTTAGCTTAGGTTATCTTAGATAGGTCGCGATTTTTGCACAAAACAGGCGACAGCCCAACCCGAGGTGTGCCATGCACCCTTGAGTTAGTCGCCCAAACATCCCAAATCGGCTGAGTGCCTTTAGCTCTCGCCTCAGTAGTTCGGTAAAGCTGTAAAGACCTTTTCAGGTAAATAGCGTTTACATTTCGAAAAAAAAAATCTAACGTGTCTGTGCTTTTTCAATTATCGGGGAAAAAAAAATTGTAGGTGTCTAGGAATAAGTAATCATTCGATCAAGAAATATCTCTTTGTCTGTTTGTATGAACACGCATCTCTGCTAAAATACTGGGTTCACAATCTACAAATCATAAAATGTATCTTCCAGAATAACTTAGTCTTTATTTCATTAAAATCGGTCTACTCTACCAAAAGTTATTGTAATTTTATTGACGACGCGGCATTTGTACGATAGAAAAGTAGGTAAGTAAATGGACTTAATATATTTAAATAACTGTATTAATATATAAAGTTCCACGCGGTTTAAGCCACGGTATTACACAGCTAGTAAATAATATTTTCTTTTAATGTATAATGACTAACAACACATGTATTTAAAAAAAATATTAATTTAAAGTTACTCTAAACGATGGAAGGGACCTCAAAGATGTTTATATCTACCAAATATTATTGTAAAATAGAAAACCCCTAGTAGAAGTTAACAGTGTATGTAGATATATAATATTTATTAACTTGAAATCCACCCATGTCAACTGAATTTACCCTAATCCACTATACAGCATTTTGGAGATGTTTTCACCCCGGAATTTATATTAGATAGACATACTGAGAGACTCAAAATTATTCTCAGATATGTTTCAGAGGGAACAATAATGATTATTTATTAATCTCATGCTATTAAAAAAAAATATGTTATTTTTTTATAAATGGGGTATTGCAAAACGTTACGGAAAAATTTTAGAAAATCGTATAATTAATTCTTTATATACTCCCGTATACACTCCGTATATGACCTTTTCAGTTAAGATGAGTTCTTAGTTACTTAATATATAAAAATTTCGTGTCACGGTGTTAGTGTTCGAATTCCTCCGAAACGGCTAGACCGATTTTTATGAAATTTTAAATGTAACTTTGGAGGTATGTAAATAGGTCGTAAAGTATATTTCATACCTCTAAATGATTAGGGTATGACCAGACTTTTTGAAATCCAGAAATCAATCCAGAAATGAAAATAAGGAGCGGTAAAAATCTATTTTAATGAAATCATATTGTTTCTTTAAAACAAACTTTATTAACATTGCTTACAATTCACAATTGATCGCATCTTTTAATTATCATTTTCGAGTGGAGAAGAAGTATCCAAATCTATAAACATTTACAGTGGGATTATGATAACTAAAGTAAGATATGAAATGTTTGAGTCCTATTTTTTCAATATATCTTGGAAAAACTGCATCAATGCAACGCAACAGTGCTTTCATACCCCCTCCATGGTAGCGTTAAACGTTTAACGCAACCTTGTCGGAAGTCACATGAGAAGTTTCAATTCAATAAACTCCTTATTGCCCAACTTAATAATATACCAAAATTAAACAACAATTTAGAATACACGTTTACAGTTAGGCGACCTTATCGCTAAGAGCTACCTCTTACAGGCGATCCTAAAAAGACATTTCATCTTCAAAGTATTCTGTTGTTATTAATTGTATTTGTTTCATAATACTCATTAGGTGGATGATCTATCGTTGTTATTATGGTCTGAAGAGATGTTGTTTCCATTATTGGAATTATATCCAAAGTACCTATTATAGGTGTTCTTATGAGCACTGTATCGTACGATACTGTTGTAGGTATTGTCTCTACCATCGGTATCTTAATTTTTTCTACTATCGCAGATTCTTCTAAAGTGTTTACAATTTCGCCAAGATCAATTGAAGATGGTTCAAATTGTGGGATTTCAGCCATTACTATTAGTGCAGGTATCGTGTTGGTCTCTGTATATATTTCCTGCTGGATTCTGTTATTAATTATATAATCTGAAATTATAAATATAATCTCACCAATGACATGATGTGACTTAATATTACCTTATAACTAACATGTTTTATGATGTATTTATCTAAAAATTATGAGAAAAGAATCATATTTTTCGAGGAAGAGTCTCATAGAATCTAAGAATCTCATACAATCATTTTCTTTGGGAACAAATTCATATTTTGTAAGACCTTTTAAGAAAGCCAGCATCTCATGAGAAAGAGGGACATAACAGTATGCGTTTTTATTGTATTCTATCTATTGTATTAATTCATAGAAGCATTATATGGAATGATATTTTCTATACATGTTGAGGAAGTATTTTAGTAAGTTTAAGCTTTATTTAACAATTAATTTAAGAAGAAAAATTCATCTATATTTTTTTAAGACGCAACGAGAATAAACTCTTACTAACTTACTGGATACTTTTAGTGAATGTAACAAGTTTTTACTTATGTAGACCCGTAGTTCAGATGTACTAATCTCTTTTTAAACATTCATCACGTGAAAATATTCAACATTTTAATTTGCATAAAGAAGCGTATGCATATATGTATATGTATGTATATATTTATGTATGTATATGTATATGTATGTATATCTACAAATACAATAGAAGATTGAAACTCGTGATTCTTTTCTAAAATTGTAATATTTTATTCTTTTTTTTTATCGAAGCACGACATAGTGACCGCACTATGCCTGATGTTAAGCATAATACAATCCAAAAACATCGGCAACCGTCGAGAGACAGATTATCCATCGCCGGTCGCCGCTGTCATGCCGGCCATAATGACGAAAGTCACCCGGTACTGGATATGCACAGGCTGATCCCGAAACACGACGCGCAGAAGCGAGTCACTATGATGGGCTTTTTCGCCATATGCATGATGGTTGCGACCCAGTCGGGCTGCAAAACCCTACCACCCCGCTTTCGCCATTGCCTTGTTCGTTGATCAGCAGAGTGCACCACGTGCAGGTGAGGTTGGCTTGGGTGTCTCAAATCTTATGATGTTACTCGACACTCCTTACACCCCTAAATATTCGGATTTATAAAATCTTTTCCATAGGGTTACGGTTACTTAGTCAGGTTAATTTTTGTGTGATCGTTTGTATTGTATTAGTATAAACTTGCATTGAAGTGTCTATAAATATAGTTATAACGTTACCAATATTTTCATATAACATAGGTACAGCATAATATCCGCATATCTGCAAGGAAGAAACGATTATTATTTATATAAAAACAATAAATATTATCTCATGTTCGTGGTAATCAAAATAACTTGTTATTCAAATGGACTTAATAATAATTTCAAAAAAAATCAAAATCAAAAATTCTTTATTCAGTTTAGGCCCTAATAAGGCGCTTATGAACGTCAAAAACTACCACCGGTTCGGAGACAACTCAGCCATCGAGAAGAACCGGCAAGAAACTCGACCGGGTACATTTTTTTTACATACATTTAAATACATCATACAGCTTATGGTGGATGCACAGAGAGGAGTCAATTCCAGACATCACTATCGTTCATATACTGATCCACTCTATAATATCCTTTTGACACTAACACCCGCTTGACATGGCGCTTAAATTTGCAGTCCGGCAAATCGGTAACATGTTTTGGGACTTTATTGTAAAACCTAACACTGTTACCTAAGAAACTATTACTGGTTTTACTAAGTCTGAAACATGGGACGACCAGTTTATTACAGTTTCTAGTATTTACATTATGCCGGTCCTTTACTAAATTCAGTTTTTCAAAGTTTTTACGGATATACATTAAATTATCAAGAATGTATTGGGAGGGTAGAGTTAAGATACCGAATTCCTGGAATTTCGTTTTTAATGATTCGCGAGGTCCCATATTATATATTGCTCGAACTGCCCGTTTTTGTAATAAAAATATGGTGTCTACCTCAGCAACCGTACCCCACAGCAGAATACCGTAAGACATTATGCTATGGAAGTAAGCGAAGTAGACTAACCTAGCAGTGGCAATATCTGTAAGCTGGCGAATTTTGCGTATTGCGAATGCAGCAGAACTTAATCTGCTCGCCATTTTTTTAATGTGAGGGCCCCATTGTAATTTGGAATCTAATGTAATTCCCAAGAATACAGTATTGTCAACTAACCCTACTAGATTCCCTTCGATCTTGATTCTACTATCAACCTGTCTAACATTGGGTAAAGTAAATCTTATACATTTTGTTTTATCTGTATTTAACAATAAATTATTCAACGCAAACCAATGACAAATTTCATTTAAAGTATTATCCAGATGCCCAATCTCTGAATCTATCCTTTTCACTTTAAATATTAGAGAAGTATCATCCGCAAAAAGCACCATGTCAGCAGAGTTGTTAACCACTAGCGGTAGATCGTTTATATATATTAAAAACAAGAACGGCCCTAAAATAGACCCCTGTGGTACACCAATTCGCGCAAATGATCCCGCTGAGGTTACCCCATGTATATTAACTTTTTGACAGCGATCTTTTAAATAAGAGACTAGAAGGTCGAGAGAAGATCCGCAAATACCATAGTGTTTTAATTTAAGAATAAGCGTACTATGGTCAACGCAATCAAATGCCTTAGATAAATCGCAGAACACACCAATTGCATCCTGCGAATCCTCCCAGGCTCCCAATATATGATTTATGAGCGTTGCACCAGCGTCAGTGGTAGATTTCGATTTTGTGAAACCAAACTGTCGACCATCTAGAAACTTTTGCACTGTAAAATATTCTACCAATTGTTTAAGCATTATCTTTTCAAAAATTTTACTTATCGACGGAAGTACAGAAATAGGTCTATAATTTCCAAGACTACTTGTGCTACCTGATTTAAACAAAGGAACCACTTTGCTTACTTTCATTAGATTAGGGAAGGTTCCTTTTAATATACATTGATTAAATATATTAGCCAAATGTGGTGAAATAGTGACGATTAAGGACTGTATTACTATTACCGACATTCCCCATATGTCTTCGGTGTGTTTTAAATTTAATTGTTTAAATGTCCTTATTATTTCACCTGCACTAATAGATGAGAATTTAAATTTTGAATTTGTAGGTGCACTCATATTCTTTAAAAGAGCTGCGGCACCTTGAGCTGATGATGTTATACTCATTGTTATTTGTGAAGGTATATTAGTGAAATAATCTTGGAAAACAGTTGCTACCTCTGAACTGTTTGAAATACGTACTCCGTCGACACTTAGATTAAATGAGTCATCATTTATTTTATTTTTTCCTAATTCTTTATTTATTATATGCCAGACAGTCTTGGTCTTATTTCTAGACTCGAGAATTTTGTTCCCTAAAAATTTTGCTTTGGCAGCTAAACAAACACGTTTAAAAATTTTAGAATAATTCCTAACATAAGCATGAAATGATTCACTATTGGTTAGTGACCTCTTATAATATAGATCACACAAACGATCTCTACTTATTTTAATACCTGTAGTTGTCCATTCACTAATTTTTTTTACTTTCTTTACACTAATAACCTTTCTTGGGCAATGTTTATTAAATTCAGTGCTTATGATATTAAATAAGCTGTCATAGTCACTATCTGGATTTTGATTAATAAAAGTCTTGAAAGATAAATTTTGTGCAATATTATGATTTAAAAGACCTAATCTAGTTTTGGATATAAGCCTAGTTGTTTTCTTATAGTCACTGCTAGGTTTATCACAATTAATTTTAACAAGGAGTCCTTTGTGATCAGACCGTACCCCAGTAACAATACTACCGCCAATGGTCTTGAAGTCAGTAAAAACATTATCAATACAAGATGCAGTTTGAGATGTACATCTGGTTGGCTCATTAAAAAGAGGATGCAGATTAAACGACCTAAGTAACGATGTGAACATAGTGACCTCTGGCGACGCGTTTAAAATATCTATATTGAAGTCACCACAGATTAAAACTTTCTTATTACTATTAAATATTTTTATAAGAATTTCCTCCATTTTTTGTAAGAATTGGTGAATACTTGATGATGGAAGTCTATAAATACAAAGAATGATTAATTTATCCATCTCTGCACATGCCACTTCACAAATACGATCTATTGAGAGACTACATATATCTTTTCTCTCTTTATATTTTAAATTATTTTTAAATAATATAATACAACCACCACCGACAGTGATTGTTCTATTAAAAACATTGGCAACTGAAAAATGAGGTACATTAAATAACATTTTATTAGGTTTAAGCCATGTTTCTGTGAAATTCAAAAACAGTTTTTTTTTCTCAAAAAATTGATAGATTACGCATTAAGAAAATTAATGGTATTTTTTTGTAAAATTTGTCACTATCAATGTCCATTTCTCGTGATTTTTCAATACAAGTTCCTTATAATTTGTATACACAATTGTGCAAATACATTCAGAGTAATGCAGTCACTTTTTAGTAAAGTTACGGCCCTTTTATACATTTTAACAAACATGTCCGAATATGTTTGTAATGTATTTAATTACTTATTCCAAGACACGTCCAACAATTTTTTTTCAAAAATTTAAAAAGTACAGGCACGGTAGTTTAATATCCTTAATATATTAATATATTTAACGAGCAATTCTTGTATATTTGTTATATTTGTATATATTCAAGATCTCGGAAATGGCGTCATCTATTTCCATGAAACTTAGTATGTAGGTAGTTTCAAGAACGATAAATCGATCAAGCTAGATTATATTCATCGAAAACTTTTTTAACTGAGATCTCAGGCAATTAAAAAATATAGCTAGAATATGAAGGTAAATTTCGCCGCCGCTGTCAAAATAAAAATAGCTCAGATGGAAATTGGTTGATTCGAAAAACGGAGTTCGAATCCGAGTGACAGCAAAAAGGATATCTTTTTTAATTTATTTTTTTGGAAAAAATGCAAATTTTGTTAGTCAAACCTAACAGCTTATTTAAATTTTAAATTGTTTTTTAAAGAACCGAGCTAGGCTCGGTCGCCCAGGTACTATTCTTAATATATGCATAGATAGATTTTAGAGCGATACTAATAACCAAAGTATATCACGTAAAATGTCATCAGAATTTAACAAGAATTAACCAAAAAAATAAACCAACAACGTGTGCAAACTAGCTCCTAGCCTAAACACTACGCTAAATAATTCAGACACTACAATTGAAAAACGAACCCACTTACCAAATGCGATAAAGTAAACAAAACAATATTCATTTTAAAATAATTAAATGAAAATACTGAACGCATTCAGAGTGAGGAACATTAATGCAGTTACCATGTCGTGGGTTCTCTGTTAATGATAATCCTTCTATTTAAACAACTGCCACTGAATAAAAAACATATTCAAATGAAAGTAATATTTTAATGTAAAATTATTGAGCCAACGTTTACTTTTTTATTTCTTTGTGTTTGTGACAATAACGTTTTTTTTTTGTTATTATATAGCAAATAGTCCCGGTTTTTAACCTTACATGTTTTGACATTTTGCTAGAGACTCACCTGATGCCAAACGATATGGTCTAAGTTGGTAAGCCTAGACGAGAACTGACTCTCAATTTCAGCTGTCGGAATAGACACATTGGTGCTTCTCGACAGGTTTACAACTTGAGTTTCGTAGTAAGTCAGGCGGTCTTAGAATGATACCTATCACCATCAATAGGTGGTAGAGCCACGCTGAAGCTATTACTGGTTAACATGAATGGGTCGGCTCGTCCGGGGTAGTACCACCCTCTCATTGAAAACCAACGTGAAGTAACAGTGCTTGCATTTTTGCGTTTCGTTCGGTCAATAAGAGCACTGAAGGCTCACCTCTCATCTTCCTTTCCTCCCTCCCCTTCCTCCTTCCTTCTTTCCCACTAACACAGGCTAGCAAGGCGCTTGCGATTCCTCTGGTGTCTGTGAACGATGGTGGTCATTTGACATCAGGTGACTCCTGTGATATAAAAAAATCCTATGATTCCATCATGTCTGCCGTACGTATAGGTATGTGTAACCAACTTCAGAAGGATTGCAGTATTAAAACGAATTATTCAATTTCAGTAACTTGATTCTGTCCTTGTAATACTTTCTAGACTTTATTTCTTTCTCTCTATATGTCCCCAAAGCCTTAGAAATGCTAGATTTAATAAAAGACCAGAAAGTTTTTAAAAATATAGACTACATTAATTTTCCATCACATGTTTGAAGCTCAGTAAACCAATAACAGATTTTTAGGTAATAGTGTTAGATTATACAACGGAGCCCCAAAGCACATGACTTATTTACCAAGTAGTTAATTCAAACACAATGTGAAGTGTATGTTCATATTAATATTATAGGCTGGATTGATATGTGAATTATTATGGTGACTGGAAATGACACCCGTCTCTGTACATCATCTGAAAACGATTGCAACATTATTTTAAAAACATATAATGAAAAAAGATATATCATGTTCCTTATCGGTTCTTCTTGATGATTGTCATCTTGTATGTGCACCCTAGATAAACCTTTAACCTAGACAAACTTGGCGAAGATCTGTGCTCACGGAGTCCACGAAGATTGGGCTTACTTGGAGTGAGGTGAAGATCGACAGATCGAGATGGAGAAACATTGTGTCTGCCCTCTGCCCCGACAATTTGAGGACATAGGATCCCAAGAGAGAGAGAGAGAGAGATGTACACCCTAAATGGGCTGTATCTACGGGCACAACCTAGAGCAAGGAGTAAAAAGCCCATACCGTCACTCTTCCTCACACTATAAAAATTTCTGACCTGTGTCAGAGGAAAGAAAGCAGGAACATTAAAAAACTACAAGACATAAATACAAACAAGGAAAAATAGGTCAGTAGTTAATTTCGCAAACATTACCGACCAGTATTTAGTTACATGTTTTCCGTTCGGGACATTCCATCCTTTATTATGGAATTTATATGAACAACCATCAGACATTCCATGATATACGGCACTATCCTATAACTTTGAGTAAGTTAGAAATACGTATAGCAATAAATGGTATCTCTATATATTTCCAAACACAAAGTCCAAAAACAGTTTTTTAGAATAGTGTTAGGTTTTAAAACAAAATCCCAAAACAAGTTACCGATTTGACGGATAGTGAGTTCAAAAACCATGTCAAGCTGGTTTTAATATCTAAAGGCTTATGGGGTGGATCAATATGTAGACGATTGCACCGTCTGGAAATGACGCTCCTCTCTGTGCATCCACTAAAACCGTAACTATTTATGTTTTATAAAAAAAAATGCAACATGAACAGATTAACCAGATCGAATTTCTTGCCGGATCTTCCCGAAGACTGGGTTGTTTTCCGAACCGGTGGTAGCTTTCACTTTTATAACCGGCTTCTCAGGGCCTAAATTGAATAAAGGATAATTTGATTAATTTGAATTTGTTGATAGAGTTCACATTTTTGCATTGTATTGATTTGACCAGTTTCAAAGTTTCTTTAAATATTAAATATCACATTTGGAAAATACATATATGTGTAGTAATATTGGCTTTGAGCAAGAAGAAACAACCATACATCTGAAATAAAGCAAAGTTTATGACACACTGAGTACAAAATCTAGCAATTTCCTAATAATACAAAAAATGGCATAGACTGATCTTCCGGAATGCAAATAATATGAAGACGGCTTTGTACTTGCTAATTATACACCATAAATAGTAACAATAAAAAATAGTTTACGCTATTTGCGGATACGAATATTTTTATTTATAAAAACAATGAAAAGATGTTCAGTATACTATAATATTTTCCGGCGTACTGTGGCTTGAAAAAAAATACAAACACATGAAGAAACATAAAAAAACATATAAAAATGTATATATATGTACTTGTTAAAAATTTAGATATTTTTGGGTTAATTAGTAGGAAGTATCTTGAGAAAAATATTTTTTTTTCCGAACTGACTACCCTATTGGCCTTGCAGGACCTTTACAGCTTCACCGGACTACTGTTTACAGGAGATTGCTTTAAAACCGTTTAGCTTCCTGTTCTTGATAGAATTTTTATATTCGGGTGTAGAGAGGTATGTGTATGTGTATACACAATTAATTGAAATAATCCTGAAGTTAAAATTATATTCAAACTTGTATTTTGCCACACCTATGATTTACACGTATCTGATATTTATGCTGTTCATTTTATATGACCCGTGACTAGATGGCGCAGTAAAATACAAACATACAGCGCAATATAAATCTATACAATAATATTAAATTCGAAACTACTCTACTTTTTAGTATAAACAATTCAATCACACAATGAGAGAGACTTTTTCTCAAAAGGAAAAAGCATCCCGGTTTTGAAACATTTTTCATCTGTGCTTCGCTCCTATGGGTCTTAGCGTGATGATATATTCTCAATGAATGAGCTATATAATACTGAAAGAATTATTCAAATCGGACCAGTAGTTCCTTAGAATCCCCCGTACAACGTCACAAACTCACAAACTTTACCTCTTTATAATATTAGTATAGATATGCAGTTAAGTTTGTATAGGCCTGAGGATTCCTAAACTCATATGTATAACATATTGCTGTTAAATATCAAATTTCTGCCCCGACCCGTGAATGAAAATTTATATCTCACCATCCAGTGTGCCGAAAACTTAATATCTCTCCCATAATATCCCATCTAATTTGAAAGCATTTTTGTTTGATCTTTGATATATTTAACGTTCATTCTCTTTCCAGCCCGTCTATTCGGTGACGTGGTAGGGTTTTATTTGCGTTCCTTTACACAAAGCTTTTAGAGTCACTGTCGACAACGGTACGTCATTTAGAGATTAGTCTATCGGGTTATGTGAAATTGTTTACTTTTAATAAAAGTAGTGGTTCCGCAGCATATTAATCGCACTTTTTATGATTCTTCTGCTGAAATATTTTTACAAAAAAGTACACTTACAACGAAGATTTATTATTTATATGTATGCAGGCTCTAGGTGGTAGAGCCACGCTGATGCTATTACTGGCTTCAGCATGAATGGATCGGCTTGCCCGGGGTTTATCATTCTCCCACAGAAACACCGACGTGAAGTAAAAATGCTTGCATTGTTGCGTTTCGTTCGGTCAGTGAGAGCGCCGGAGGCCCACCTCTCCTCTTCCCTCCCCAACAAATGCTGGCAACGCAATTGCGACTTCCCTGGTGTTGCAAGGGTCTATTGACAATAGTGATCACTTAACATCAGGTGACCCACCTGTTCGTTTGCCAGCTATGTTATAAAAAAAAATAAAGTGCTAAAAAGAAAAACTGGCTGTCTTTTTTCAAATACTTTTTTTTTATTTTATGGCTACCAAAATACTCATTTCATAATATGACTGTCTAAAACAAGTATAAAATGCGTTGTGTTACAATTTTTTTCTTGTTGTATTTCTTTCTTAATAGAGTATAACTATCTCAGTCTGAACTAGCTCACATTGGTTACTATTATTAGGTATATTTTATACAGTTCAATGGTTTTTCTTTTGGATTCAATTGACCTTCTACCATTATTTTAAGCGGGCCAAAAACGCCTAAAAACAAGTAGAGTAAAATAATAATGTAATAATAAATTATAATGTAAATAAATAAAAGAATACATATCGTACCATATCTCATCGTAATAACGTCCAATCTGTAAACCCACTAAAAACATTTATAATTAAAAAAACCACTTTTATCACAATAAATTAATTATCATTAACCACCTTGTAAATTTAATATCACGTACAAATACACAAATATATTTATGTATGAGATATCCTATTATCTCTACAAGTATTGTAGACACATATGTACCTATAATATACATATAAATATATACATATATATATTTGTATAATTACACTAAATGTAAATGTCAGGTCTACCACGAAAACTTGACAGACAGTTATCAACCAACTTCATGGTGTTGCTTTTACGTTTCGGTGTGTGCAGGCATCGTAAAATTTCACTTTCATATATTTTTTTTATTATAGAAGACAAACGATCAGGCGGGTCACCTAATGTTAAGTGATCGCCGTCGTCCATAGGCACTAACAAAACCTAGGGAGTTGCATGTGTGTTGCCAGTCTGTGTTCGGGGGAGAGGGCGAGGGTAGAAATGAGATGGAGAGGAGAGAGGAGGAAGGTGGACCTTCGGCGCTCACACTGACCGAACAAAACACAACAATGCAAGCACTATTATTACACGTCAGTTTTTTTTTTTTTATAGAAGCACGACATAGTGACTGCCCTATGCTTGGTGTTAAGCATAGTACAATCCAAAAACATCGGCAACCACCGAGAGACAGATTATCCATCGCCGGTCGCCGCTGTCATGCCGGCCATAATGACGAAAGTCACCCGGTACTGCATATGTACAGGTTGATCCCGAAACGCGACGCGCAGAAGCGAGTCACTATGATGGGCTTTTTCGCCATATGCATGGTGGTTGTGACCCAGTCGGGCTGTAAAACCCTACCACCCCGCTTTCGCCATTGCCTTGTTCGTTGATCAGCAGAGTGCACCACGTGCAGGTGAGGTTGGCTTGGGTGTCTCAAGTCTTAAGATGTTACTCAACACCCCTTACACCCCAACTTGAACTTGTTATGAAATATTATATTCAAAAACTTGATATTATATGTGAATACCGACCTAATATAACTTACAATAGAATTCTTATTTCTAGATACCATATATATGTATCAATACGTATACAAAGGCTCTAAAGAATATTACCTCCCCTTTGAGGCTCAAGTTAAAACCGCCCTTTGTAACATGAAACTTACATGGGGCACGTAATCTCAGTTAATAAAGCCTTCCCCTATTGCGGACGACTTGTGCCTGTTTGTACGTAATAACATATCAGGAGATCATAAATAACGAGGTTTTATAACCTGCAATTACGCATATGTTTTGCATATTCTATGTAACATTGAACATTGAAGTTTGCCATCTTTGTAAACGGAGATACTGTATTTGGTAAATATATCTTTAACAGTCGACCGTGTCTACGACTACATTTGTATTGATTACCTATATAAATAAAGATCAATTGTGGAATGTATGTATCTACATTATTGAAGTTATACTTCTTTTGGCGCGTTAGGGAAAAATGATGAGAGTAAATTTTTACGATGCGTGCGCACACAGTCACGAAAAGCCGACATCCTGAAGTTAGGTATAGTCAACATTTTGTTTCTTTATATTTATTGTTTATATTTCTTTGTATTAAAATTTTCAATGTGTTAAATACCTTTTTTCTATTGTTAGTGTCGTTTTTTCTACAAACGTAGAATAAAACGAAAGATTAAATTTTTGAAAAGATTTTTATCTTGTTACGCCAAAGAAGTATAACTTCTAACGCGTGTACATAAGCACACACACACACACTTTTTTTTAGAATTCTTGCACCTATTTGGCTAATTTTCTGTCAGTTACGTTTGTAATTGTCAGGACGAAGATGTTTAAAAATTTGCACAGAAAAGTGAACGTTTTGAGTTAAAACTTTCCGTATAAAAAGCGAGTAAGGCAAAAAACTGTAGGAGGAGGTTCAAAAATATTGATATAATTACATCAATTGATAGCCGATGCCGTTTTATTTAACTGCGTTCCTCTAAAGGAACGATGTGGCTTCATTATTTTACTTTACTATAGACTAGTTTCTGCCCGCGACTTCGTTTGCGTGGAATAGTTACTTCAGGCTAACGCTAACACCCAGCGGAAGTTCTCAGAGAAAGAAAAAGCGATATTTAACCATTCTTCATTGATGCTCCGCTCCTATTGGTCCTAGCATGATGATATATAACCTGTAGCCTTCTTTGTTAAATTAGCTATATAATATAGCACTGGAATAATTTTTAAAATCGGACCAATAGTTCCTGAGATTACAGACAAACCCTCCAGATTTATAATATTAGTATAGGTTACTACTACTCTTCTCTCGTACTTAACTCCGGTCATCATTCAAATTACAATAATTTTTGATAGAGTGGATTTTGATGGAACAAAAAAATAGTTACTCCTGAGGATATGTTTTATAATTTTCTGGATGAGATTTTATTGTGAACTCAGTATTTTAGAAGTGATCTATGGTCATACAAACAGACAGACGGACATTTCTAAAAATGATTAAAATGTATTCTACTTTTTTCTAGACATCTGCAAAAATTTTTTTTACGAAAATCGAACAAATACAGACACGTTAGATTTACATTTTTATTATATGCATCGAAGATAGAAGATTATAACACCACACATATTTCTATATACCTTTAATGGTTTGTACAATGTATGCCGAGATAAGTCTGATATGGCAAAAATTTTCCAAACTTCATCGATACTTATCGTTATATTATGGCCAATTTAAATTAATAATTTATTTATTCATACACATGAATAGAAAAGAACAAAGTATATTTTTTTTGGCTAGGCAGTAAAATATGTATATAAAGTAATATTCAATGGTAAAGAAAAATATATCAAAACAAAAGAAAACATTTATGCGGTCGGTGTATTTATTATATTAGAATTAACAATACAATGTTGTCTGCAGTGTTCTTCAGACTGTATTGTAAATACGCGGTTTATAACCTCACATAAGTGACCTTCAGAATAATTGTACGCGTTTATTACTTAACTTTGTTCAAGCTATGCGAATCATGTGAAATGATAAGGGCCTTGCGGTCGCTGTAAAGTTCTTTGATGATGGAGGTATTGCCGACGAATGCCGGGCAAGGCGATGAACTCGGGTTTAATTCTAAATGCGTTCGATATTTGGTTATTGAAGCGTTTATCACTTAGTTGATTATGAATGTGATATTCTATATTTAAGATTTTCGAGATATTTGAAATTGCAACTTTTATTTAAGGACTAACTATTGTTTTTACTTTAGGTGAAAGTTTTAGAAGTGAAAACATTTTTAAGCGCATTGAACAGTGAACGAAAGTAATTTGTCACGATGGGGATGGAGTCGGTGACGCTGAATCGTGTATGCTCGGCTCCAGTCTTCACCAACCATGTTTTTTTTTATTCAGATTATTCCATTCTGCAGATTCTTGGTCCGCACCTTTTTTTTGTTTACGTGTAGTGTCTTGTATACGTAAAAAATCGTATCCGTGTGCAAATTTATTTGTTTGTTTTATTTATTAATTCGTTTATTTAATTATTAACTATTTTTGTTTTATTAACGTTATTGTTTTTATACAGCCAACCATGTTTACTGCCTGACAAGACGTTTTTTAATAGATAGTAACATTATTTTATGAATGTTTTTATATGGGAAGTATAGTATTTCAAGTATATATATTGCGCGTATTTAAATAGTACTATCATTTATGTAAACCAATATTTTTCAACTATTTTCATAACACAGCCTTCTTAATATGTAAAATTATTTCGTAACTCTATCCTTCGCTGTTGAAAACCGATATTATGAGTTACGACTATGAAACCTGTACAACAATATATATTTTCAGGATTAAGTATTGTCTAAATACCTAATGAAATCAGTGAAATACGAATATAATTCAAAGATTTCTCCTTTTTTATTTATGTTGATTTATTTAATTGATATAATCTAATCTAATTTACAATACATTTTTATTAGTTTGCTGTGTTTTTCTTCCCTCCTTCACTTCCCACACGTTAAAAACATTGATTTATACTAATATAAATAAATCTGTATGAACTTTAAGGTGCATGTATTTATAAGTTTTCACTTCTATCGTGTGGTTATATGGACACAACTACTTTTTTTAGGTATCATAATGTATCGATTGTCAGTGTGTTTGATTATTGGCATATCAAAGATAATTGTAACCATCGAGAAATTACTAGAGTGACTAATTTATCGCCAAATATACAGTGATGGATAGTCTGTACCTATCTTTATTCCAATATCTTACTAATTCGACTGAGTACTAAATTACACTTTATGTTTGATGGTTGTGACTCTTTCCGAATCGTAGTTCGGTGAAGTTGTTAAGACCTTGGTAGGTCAATAGCGTAGTCAGTTCGTGAAAAAAAAAACTTTCCGAGACAATTACTATTTCTTACCACTTGTATATCATTATACATTCAATAAAATAAATTAAAACAATAAGCAATTAATTGTAAATTAAAATTAAATTACATATAATCCTTTGCTGAACATATTTGTTGTTATTCAAAATAACAAAACGCGTTGGCGTTCATGAATATGTAATTTAACAATAAAGGTAAATAAATAATGAAAATAAAACTCAAACACCTTTTATAGAATGAGCAATTGTTCTTAAAACTATAATAAAAGTCGAAAATTATATAAAAATATCTCGCCAGGTACCATAATAAGCCCCAATATAGAAGGATTATGGAGGAATCCGATGTGGTTTTCTGTCGGCGTCTGTTAAAATTACATCCGCGATTAACCCTTCAGACGGCCAGTTAACCAGTTAAATGGCTCATTGCGATGATTAGGCGAAAAATGCGACGCTAATAACTCGCTGTTCTTATAACTGATTCAGACCAACGTGTGACAAACCTTCCGAATCATTTAAGTAGTCTGATATGGGATAACTACAAAATAGAATATGAATCACTTATCTAATCCCATTAATATGTTAGATATCTTCGATGTAGAACTCTTTCACGCGGTGTCTCTCAAACTCAAGAAAGTTATTACCAGTATTTTTTTTTAATAATTCTGCCAACTAAGTGCATGTATTATAATTATATAAGTGTATATCTATGTGAACTTTTAAATGATCTTACTGATGTTATTTCTTCTATATTTGTATATTTATTAGCTGTAAAATCACCTTTTACCTTAAAATAAAATACTGATGTTAGAGTTGTCTATAGGCAACGCTAACCATTTATTATAAGACTAGCTGTGCCCACGATATTTGACCATATGAATGTACTAAATCCATTTATTATCTATTGTTATCTAATACTTAAGTTGCGTCGTCATTAAAATTATAATATTCTTTGATAGAGAGAACCGGTTTTAATGAAACAAAGAATACTCGAGAATATGCTTTATGATTTTCATTGTGAGGTTTTGTCGTGAACGGGGAGTACTTTAGCACTGATGCGAGTCCAAATAAACTTAGAGAAAGGCATTTCTAGAAATGATTGAAATGTATGATCCGTGCAACTTCGTTTGCACCTTCCCGCACACCCGATTAGGCCTCCCACGGCAGCGGCTCAAGCCTAGGTTCGATCCCTCGGTAGGGAGCCCTTGAGTGCGTTGTTTGCGCGATACGGTGACACACAAATATACATCACTGCTACAACACTACACGATCACCCCCACACGTGCACGCCTACACTTACTTTTTTTCCCTTATCGAACTGAAAAACTCTTAATTTTCCGATAATAAATATATGGAGGAGTTGTTGAGGCGTGTATGCTTGGTACACATATACGTTTCAACAACTCATACATATATGAATAGTTAGCTAGGTTAGCTAAGATAGGTCGCGATTTTGCATGCAACAGGCAACAGCCAAGCCGAGGTGTGCCGTGCACCCTTGAGCTGGTTGCCAAAATAGAATCGGCTGAGTGCCTTAAGCGCTCGCCTTAGTAGTCCGGTGAAGCTGTTAAGACCTTGCTGGGTCAATAGCGTAGACATTTCGAAAAAAAAAGAAAATAAAAAAATCGTTTGCACCAAATCGCTTATTACCGGTTTCAACTGTTCTTTTAAATGACCTTTAAAAAACCTGAAACCCGATTGCAGCGATATCTAGCAGTGACTCCTAACTATCCAAGGACTCACTCAAACATATACCCCGTTGATATGTGAGAATAAAGTAGGCGTAGAACCTGTTTGCAGCATCATCTACCAATGAAGATAAAACTAATCTACATCATATATGTACATACATACATATATATATATATAGTAAATATCTTCGCAGTACCCCCTGTAACTTCTTCACTTGACATACTGTAAAACCTAAACTTTATCTACATTAAATTTTCTTTTTTCTTGTCCAACTGACTACGCTGTTGGCCTGGCAAGGCCTTAACAGCTTTACCGGAATACAAACCATTAAATTGCCATTTTGATTTAGTAGTTTGTCTTGTAATAATTTGTAAAGTATTCGTGAAATCTGCATCCAAACTTAATACTGTTCAATTTATTTTACTTTTGACATATAAACCACCTTTTCGGCTAAAATACTGATCATGGGATAATATATAACGGTGAAAGAATTTTCAAAATCGGATCAGTAGTACCAAGAATTGCTCGAAAACTAAACTTTACCTCTCTTTATAATCATCATTACATAGTATATAACAAAACCCCCTACCACGTCTGTTTGTCTGTTCGCGATAAACTCAAAAAGTACTGAATGGATTATCATGCGAATTTCACCAGTGGATAAAGTGATTAATGAGGAACGTTTTAGAATATAATTTTTCAAGGATTTTTATTATAATTAGGCCGGGACGTTTGCCGGGCCCTCTAGTATTAGTGTAAATATAGGTATATCATAGTATGGTAATTGCAAACACCTAAAGAAATTATATTAATCGTAGATTCAAAAACCTGAACCAAGTACTTCAAGACTTAACAATATTTAAAGAAATAATTCTATCAAACAACATACGTACTGACAGAACTCTGATTGAGATTCAAAATATTTCAATTTAGCGCCATTTATTAACCCTTTTAGCTATCTTGAATGCTAAGCGCATTCTTATTATCTAATGATGAAATCCATTTATTATACTAATATTATTTGTTATTTATGTGAAATAAGTAATTACTATAATTAAACATTGTTTTAATATGTCTTAGATATTATTTATACAATAATATACATATTATTACCGCTTTCAATTGTATTTTTAAACACGATAAATCCTAATAAACCTAATTACAGCGACATCTACCGTTTCCAATTATGAATCCAAACTATTCAAGAATTCTTTTTTTTTCAAATTGAAAACGCTGTTGACCTGGAAAGGTCTTTACAGCTTCACCGAACTATATAAGAGACATTTACCGAACCCCGGGAGTATTCAAGGAATCAATTTTATAGTGAGTTGATATTTGATAATTATGTTATAAAAATTTTATTTAACAACTTTGTCGACGTTTTCTATGTAGTTGAAATTTTCGCACACAAATTAAATATAGCTGTAGCTCAGCTTACAAGACTTTATGTTTATGAACGATCGACGGGGCGGCTGTGCAGAACTGAACGATTTTTTTTGTTATTTGTTTTTTTTTTTTTTAAGTAGCATAGGGCGATAAAATATAGCTTAAATTTTCAACTTATCAATATACAACATAAAGAAAAAATACCGCAATTAATAAAAAAAATCCATGACCTTATTTTTTTTTATTTCATCCGTTATCATTGAGAACCCCTTATGTATTATGATACAAAAAGTATCCTAAATATAACCTTTTAATATTAGTTATCACTGTGTCAAGTTTCGTCAAAATTGGTTCAGTACTTTCACAGTAAACCTTAACTTCGCTCCCGCACACCCGATTAGGCCTCCCACGGCAGCGGCTCAAGCCTAGGTTCGATCCCTCGGTAGGGAGCCCTTGAGTGGGTTGCTTTTTTTTATTGATGCACGACATAGTGACTGCACTATGCCTGATATGCATATTACAATGCATATTAAAATCCACAAACATCGGCAACCACCGAGAGACAGGTTATCCATCGCCGGTCGCCGCTGTCATGCCGGCCATAATGACGAAAGTCGCCCGATACTGGATATGCACAGGCTAATCCCGAAACGCGACTCGCGGAATCGAGTCACTATGACGGGCTTTTTTTGCTTGCACGATACGGTGACACACCAATATACATCACTCATTCAACACTACACGATCACCCCCACACACGTGCACGCCTACACGCTACACATTTTGGTGGAAGGGTTTACGTTTTTTCCCTTATCGAACTGAAAAAGCTCTCAATTTTTGGAAAAAAAATATATGGAGGAGCTGTTGAGGCCGCATTGAAGATGCAGACCAATAGAGCTATGATGCGGTCAGGAAGGAGCTTCAGAACCTCGTTCCTGATCCCATCGGGACCTGGGGACTTCCTAGGTTTTAGACGCTTGATGGCGGCCGAGACTTCGTCGAACGTTATCGGGGTTAGGGTATCCGCCGGAGGAGACGCGAGTGCATGCTCTACGGCTGTATCGAAATACTCTATGATGGAAGGGTTAGTATTATCAGTGTTTGGCGAACACTGTTTCTCTAAACTCGCGGCGAGACATTCTGCTTTATCAGTGTTATCGAACGCGGGAGGCAACCCGGGGCCTCTGTCAAGAAGGGACATTGGAATGACCGTATCTGACTTAAACTTTCGCGTGAGGGCCCAGAATGCCAGGTGCGACGGCTGGAGATGCTCCTGAAACCTGTCCCACCTGTCACCCCGGATCTCAGAAATATCAGACTTAACTGCTTTCTGTAAGACACGTAAGCGTTCGCGGTTCTCAGCGGTCTGGTAAGCGTCGTGAGCACGAGTCGCGGCGTTTTTTTCCGTGATCAATGCTCTCACGTCATCAGGGAGTATAAAACGGCGTTCGTTCGCCGCTTGTACCTCTTTCGAGGTCTCCCTGACGGCGGTCTGGAGATAATCAACCAGGGAATCGATGGTCGAATCCGCGTCGGCTTTGGACACCAACACGTCCGGGATTCTGTCTAAACTATTAGGCGACGGACTATTTTTAAA
>JACEII010000066.1:2380373-2398855 GCA_014332785.1 Antheraea mylitta | reverse complement strand
AAAAAAAAAAAAAAAAAAAAAAAAAGTATGTGTTTGTAATATTAAAATAAATACTTTTTGGTGGATGCATATGTCTACAAATAACAAGAAAATGATAAGTTTATTTTGTCGATATGTCTGTCTGTTTGTTTGTTTGCTCCGGTTTATCTCTGAAATAGCTGGACACCTATTTGAATGGGAATTTCAAGAGCAAATAACTGATAATATCTTATTTTAAGCTAGCGGGTTCGGCAGACGTTGCCCGCCCTGATAATAAGAGAGATCATATCTAAACCTTTCCCAGGAATCATTTTATATATTAGTGTAAACGGCATGAAAATACGTTCTGTAGTTTTTGAGCTTAGAGCGAGCAGACATACAGACAGATGTGGCAGAGGACTTTGTTTTACACTATGTAGAGATATATAGTTATAACTGTTACCCGTGCATTTATATGTGTGAAGTTGATCAAAAATAATTTGTTTACTTTACTGTAACGTTACATGCGCGTGAGACATGTGCTGTACTGGACTCCAAGATTAAATATAATTGAAAGTTATGTTTGTATGTAATTTAAATTATAGCAACGTATAATAATAACTTAATTATATCGAAAATATGAGCATATCATATCTACATAATAAAAGGTTTAACACATATCGTTCGATAATGTATAGCTTAATATTTTCATTACTTTATTATGTGTAAGTGAGCACTGAGGGTTATATATAGTAGTTCAAAGTTCGACACACTGTTAGTAATCACATATCAACGTTCTATATTCACGTAACATGTTACGTTTCTATAATTTTCATATCTACTCACAATTTTATATTTATTGGATACATTAAAAACGCGTGCGGAGTCGCAAGTAACAAACATCTAGTAGGATATATAACTGTTAACAGTTTATAATAACTGTTAGTAAAGCGATGAAGGCTAGTGGCTTAATTGTTAGAACAACGCGTTTATCGACGTAGGTTTGATGTTTGTAGTTGGAACCTACAGTAAAGGGAAATATGTTGTAGTAAGATTTTTTCTAAGCCTGCATGGTTACCAACCTCCAGTTTCCAATTTTTCACCAATCACCAATATATATATCATATACAAGGCAAACGAACATGCGGGTCACCTGTTGTTAAGCGATCACCGCCGTCCATAGACACTAGCAACCCTAGAGGAGTCGCAAGTGCGTTGCCAGCCTGTGTTTGGCGGAATGGAGAGAAAGAAAGAGGGGTTAGAGGAGAAGGAAAAGGAGAGCAGAGGGGAGGGGAAGGGAGATGGGTTTCCGGCGCTCTCACTGACCGAATGAAACGCAACAATGCAAGCACTATTACGTCACGTCAGTTTTTACCAATATCTCATCGTATAATAGTTTATCCAAGTCAATAGTAGGTAATCAATAGTACGCATATTAAGTCATTAATACAAACGGTCGGTCACTAGTACGATAATATCAACACCAATTTTATACGGGTCAGTAGTAGCTAATCAATATTATGCATACTAAGCCCTTAGTACTATCACTCGGTAAATAGTAATCGATGCACTGACATATAAATTGTAAGCTAATTTCAGGTACTTATAGAAAAACTACTATACAGCTGTCCGGATTTACGTTATTTTTACGTTTTGATACGAGATAAGGATAATGAAAACAGAGCTGATAGGGTGGAAAGGCTAATAAACAGTCAGGTAAGATGATCGTGTATTTTTTTTTATGTTTAATGCATATTTTCGTTTAAATTATTATAAAGCAGGCATCCATATGTTCAATATTACCATATAACACTACGCATAATGTTAAATGTATGTATTATACTAGCTTCTGCTCGCTACTTCGTCCCCGTCGAATAGTTACTTTGAGCTAACCACGCAGTGGAACTTGCTAAAAGAAAAAAAAACGATTTTGAAACATTCCTCATGGTCTTAAATGTATAGCATTCCTCGATAAATGAGCTATCTAACACTATATCGTAGGAAATCCTTTATTTAGCCAGAGGCTACCTACCCGCTATCCCCCCATACCCCCACCCTAACCATCCCTAACCCTAAGCAAACCTACCTACCTATTCGGTCCCTACGCCCGCCTAACCCCTGGTCTTGGCTACTTACGCGGTAAGGTAGGAGTACCCTCACACCTATGTCGTCTACCCCTTCCCCTCCTTCATCCCCATCAACACACGGTAGTAACGCTCTTGTGACTCTTCTAGCGTTGCTGATGTCTATGGACGGTGGTGTTAAGTTCACTTAATATCAGGTGACCCACCTGTTCGTTGTCTCCTATGATAAAAAATATATATATATTTAATATGAACGACTAAAATCGGTTTAAGGGAAATCGACCGCATAACCACGTATTTTACAAGAAAAAAGCTGTAGTAAAAGTGATTAAAGGTTTTACAATAGCATTTTTGTCTATAGAGATAAACAGGCGTATACAGAGACGGCATTGTAGCAAAAATATGTAGACATTACTGCTATCACTTTGGTCCTTCCTAAAATATATTTAGGATAGTTGATTTGCCCTTCGTTAATCTAATCATTTCACCATTTATTACTATTTGCGTCAACATTACAGGTTTTTACAAGAATAAGAAATGAAAGGCAGAAAGATCTTCGAAAAATAATCCCGATAACAGGTGATATTTCATTACCAGATCTCGGACTCGTTAATTACGACGAAAATGTTAAAACGAAACGAAGTAGGTATTCGATAACTTTCTACCAATATAATTATAATGTTTGGTATTTCTACTATATTCAATATGTACATTTCATTATTTATAGGTTTCAGTGGTATTTCACTCGGCAGCAATAGTGAAATTGAACGAGCTACTGAAAACAGCTCTCAATATAAATTTGGTAGGAACTCGAAAGGTACTTAACTTGTGCAAACGTATGAAAAAAATTGAGGTATGTACATAACATATTTTCCAAAGAACGTTTTAAAACAATTCGAGGGACAACACGACAACGCTTCCTACTGAATCAATTCAGGTTTCTATATGTATATTTTGCTCTTTGTGAAGATGTAGAAAACTATTATAAGACCAAACATGTTTAATGGATCCGAGTGCTGGGCTACGAAAGAGGCTGATGAAAGAAAATTACACGTGGCAGAGATGCGAACATTGATATCGATGTGTGGTATAACTGGAATAGTTAAAATTAAGAGTTACTGTATCAAAGAAAATTTTAAAACAGCAGCAGTAACAGAGAAGTTGAGGAGTAATAGCATAGTATAGGTATCTGACAGGGAAGAGTAGAAGAGGAAAACATAGCGATCCTATGTAGGAGGGATAAGGGCAAACCGATGAATATAAATAAATTTTATCCTTAGTTTGATATATACACTAAAGAACCATATTATTTAACCAAAATTTAATGAAGCCAACTGTTTTTTTTTTCGAAATGTCTACGCTATTGACCCAGCAAGGTCTTAACAGCTTCACCGGACTACTAAGGCGAGCGCTTAAGGCACTCAGCCGATTTCATTATGGCAACCAGCTCAAGGGTGCACGGCACACCTCGGCTTGGCTGTTGCCTGTTGCATGCAAAATCGCGACCTATCTCAGCTAACCTAGCTAACTATTCATATGTGTATGAGTTGTTGAAACGTATATGTGTACCAAGCATACACGCCTCAACAACTCCTCCATATATTTATTATCGGAAAATTGAGAGTTTTTCAGTTCGATAAGGGAAAAAAGTAAACCCTTCCACTTTCATGTGTAAGCGTGTAGGCGTGCACGTGTGTGGGGGTAATCGTGTAGTGTTGTAGCAGTGATGTATATTTGTGTGTCACCGTATCGCGCAAGCAACGCACTCAAGGGCTCCCTACCGAGGGATCAAACCTAGGCTTGAGCCGCTGCCGTGGGAGGCCTAATCGAGTACGAAGCCAATTGAAAAACCTATTCAAATATATACAACTAAAATTGTATTAAAATCGTTTTTTGCATCGACCTTTTACCTGTTTTATTAATTCATTATCAACAGGATACAAATTCTACTAAATTGTTTGTTATTTAGGTTTTCGTACACGTGTCTACCGCTTATTCTAACACTGACAAACAAGTGATCGAAGAAATCGTCTACCCATCTCCAATACAACTGAGCGAAGTATACAAATTTGTTCAGCAATATGGCGACAATAAGAGAATAACTGCGAACATTCTGAGTAATAATGTTTGTCATTTATTTATAAACATATGACCTCAAAGTTAAATATTTATAGATATAGCAGATGGAAAACACAAAGTTATTCGAGAAGATAGAGTAATGTTTTACACAAAAAAATCGACAGCATTGACTCGCATCCGCATGCTTTGTTCTGTTAATTGAATATAATTGACAATTATTACCTATATACTAAATAGTTTTTATTATACGATTGACGTTTGAAATTTTTCGAATATAAATGTGTTGTTTCTATACCACTATTTCGCAACATTATAGTCTCATACTCAAATTAAACTTGTAATTATAGAAAAAAAATATGGATGTAATCGTATGATAAGTCTGAATTAAATGATATATTATTATTATTATCGTGGGTGTCAGTATGGCCAAAGAACGTAACGTATGAAAAAAAGAAATGCCTTAAATACAGTAACCACGATACAGTGATAGATATTTTGCTACAACATTCTAATTGGAGACAGTATTTATTATTCCATTACACTTGAGCAATAGCAAATTCCGATGTTTTATTTACAACCGTAATCCTAAAATCTAATAATATGTTCCAGGTGGTCGCCCAAATACATACACATTCACAAAAGCGTTAGCTGAAAGCTTGATTGCCGAAACAGACGTCCATTTTCCAACTATTATTATCAGACCATCAATAGGTATATCAACTAGATTACGATTAGTCTTTTTAAGCTCCATTTTGATATCTGCGTATACGCACTCGTTGTCATTGCAAATACTTGTCATTCAGTCGATTTAATTGAGTTCTAATTAACGGGTATTGATTTTGATTAAAGTGAAGTTTAAAAGATCATCACAAACAATGAATACTAGTTGAATTGCTGGAATAATTGCACTCAATTTCCAGCACATATAAGCATACAAAACTTTGACTATCTCAAATTATTGCTTTAAAGTTCCATTACCTAAATATGAATATTCTTATAAGTAGTATATTCGCTTCTAAATATCTCGCTATGTAGCCTACTTGTCAAAAAATAGAATGGAGTAAATTGTTACAATAATCTACGACCTACTGATATTACAAAATTTCACTGCCATGCCAATTTCACTTCCAACAATATATTCTTTTTTTTTTTATTGAAGCACTACAAAGTTACTGTACTATGCCTGATGTTAAGCATAGTACAATCCAAAAAACATCGGCAACCGGTCGCCGCTGTCATGCCGGCCATAATGACGAAAGTCACCCGGTACTGGATATGCACAGGCTGATCCCTAAACGCGACGCGCAAGCGAGTCACTGTGATGGGCTTTTTCGCCAAATATATGGTGGTTGCGACCCAGTTGGGCTGTAAAACCCTACGACCCCGCTTTCGCCATTGCCTCGTTCGTTATTCAGCAGGGTGCACCACGTGCAGGTGAGGTTGGCTTGGGTGTCTCAAGTCTTAAGATGTTTATCGACACCCCTTACACCCCCAAGTATTCTACGTTTCCAACCGTTCAAATATTAACTTTGTTCGTCGTTTTTAAATACTATTAATAAATAATTAATTAACAAGAGTTAAAACCGGTTAACATCAAATCGATATATCACTTATTTAAAGTTTTCGACCACCGTGTATCATCACAATTAACTGAATTATTTTAATCATCATCATTTCAGTGGCACCATCAATAAACGAACCTTTACGAGGATGGGTGGACAACTGGTACGGAGCTACTACTTTTCTCACATTAATAGGCAAAGGAATTGGCTGTTTCGCCCTGGGCAAGGATGATAATATACTTGATCTTATTCCAGCGGATTACGCATCAAATCTGACCTTGCTTTCGGCTGCCAGATTGCATAGGCAAGTTGAAAATTTAATAACAATGCATATAATTTTGTGATTACTATAGACTTGGCTGTTTTTTTTTACCTATTAGAATTATTTACTCCCCATTCCATTTAAGTAGGGTTGGCAGAAAGTGATTTGCTTTGTGCTTTTCCCCGTCTGCCATCATGTTAGTATTTATAACTTTTATAAATATATGAACAACAACAATTTTCAATATTATAGTAAAACAGTTAACATTAATTTAAAGTACTGAATTATGCAACAGAGAAATATCTTGAAAAAAAAGTAACAATAAAATTCATCAAATTATAAAATTATTATCCATAAATTTTATATTATAATAGATAATATAATATAATAATAGAGTTCAAGTTGACATACTTAAAGAAAGATAATTCCGTAGACCAGGTAGGTATGAAAATAATACAAAAAAAAGTCTCAGTTAAAATAAAATGTTAAAAAAGATAAAATTCAAGATTGAAGATTTTCAATATATACTAACACTAGCCTCTGCCCGCAACTTCGTTCACGTGGACACAGTTAATTTGGACTAACTAATATGCAGCGAAAGCTCAAGAGGAAAAGAACCCCGATTTTTAAACATTCTTCATTGTTGATTCGCTCCTATTGGTCTTAGCATGATGGTATATATACCATCTAGCTATAGCCTATAACCATCGTGGATAAATTAGCTATATAACAATGAAAGAGTTTTTCAAATCGAACTAGTAGTTCCTGAAATTACCCCCTACAACGTCACAACATCACAAACTTTACCTTTTTATAATATTAGTATAGAAGTATAGATATCTTACAGGGTTAATCTACACAAGCGTCATATAGTTGGTAAAGCCCAAAATTTTGTCGGTGTTTGCTATTGTTGACCACAATCTTACGTTGCGATAATTTGTCTATAGCTAGTAACTGACTTTTAAGTGTCACACACTTATATGAATTTGGCGACAGATTTGCAACTTGAATATGATAATTATTTAGATGACCATTACAAAAACGGCACACGATTTTATTTCTTTCTGGTGCATCTTCTAATCTGTTAATGATTTTTTATTGCAGTTCCAGAGGAGTAACAGTATTAAATTCTTGTACCAGCTCTGTAAATCTTATAACGTTGAAAGAAGTTAAGAATTTATATGTCAAAGAAAGCGTTAGAAACGGTTTCAGTAAGTTTTAGTCTTAACTAGTAAGGCCAGGGCTTAGTAGATTAAATTGTTTAGAGTATACAATGAACAATTTTCGGAATAGCTTCTCTAGCTTTAAGTTTAAAAAATATATTTTATTATGTAACAAAAATAGCTAACAAATAAAAACGTCCATGTTTTTTGAGTACACAGACTTGCAGATGGTTATTTTTTTTTTATCATTCACATCTCTATATACCCTATAATAAGCCTCCAGAGATTAAAACCCGCTTGACATGATGCTTGAACTCAGTAAGCGGCAAATCGGCAATGCGCTTTTGGACGTTGTTATTAAACCTAACACTATTTGATTAGCAAACTGGGACAATTTTTGTTGAAATAATAGTAATTCAATATACATTTTTTTAGTTTGACTACATAAAAGTAATTTCACAAGGAATGTAAAAATGTGCACTACATTCCTTGACCATTTGCAAGACATCTTCTATCATATCCGAATTTAGCAATGAAGTACTAAGTACCTTACTCTAAACAGAATATTACTGTGCAAATTCTGCTACTTTGTAGTGTAAATATGTGATGAGACAAGATGACCTTAAAGTTCTCTTAATACAGAACAGAGCACTATTTTTTTCCACAGATGGCATAATATTTCCCGGAGTATTAATAACAAATAAAGAATGGTTAATTAAGTTCCTGAATACAATTCTGAAGACAATAGCTTACATTATAGATTTACTGCTGCGGATTTCTGGAAAGAAACCCAGGTGAATGAATTTACTATTACTTTGTTTGTTTGGGTTGCTTGTTCTTAATTGTAACTAAGTTGAAATTGCAAAGTGAACAAAGTAGTATTTGGCGGGATCTTGGAATGACATGTGTGTCAGTGGATTTTATATTTTACTCATAATATTGTGTTATTTGAGTCTATATTTTGTAATATTGGTCGTGTTTTACGTAATATAGCTTGGTTATTGTGCACAAGTGAAGTGGATAGGAAATAATACCGATGCATAGACTCATACTCGGCACAAAACTCTCAGGAAAGTTCTATCCAGACGGCTTTTTTTTTCTTGAACTGACTACGCTATTTATCCAACAAGGTTTTAACAGCTTCGCCGGATTACTAAGGCGAGCGCTTAGGGCACTCAGCCGATTTTATTTGACAACTAGCTCAAGAGTGCACGGCACACCTCGGCTTGGGCTATTGCCTGATACATGCAATTCGGGACCTATCTGAGCTGACTATTCATACATATATGAGTTGTTGTAACATATATGTGTACCAAGGATACATACTTCAACAACTCTTATATATATTTCGTATAGGATAATTTACTAAACTATTTCAGTTAGATAAGGGAAAGAAACAAAACCCTTCCACTTTTATGTGTAAGCGTGTATGCGTGCACGTGTGTGGAGGTGATATGTTGTTGCAGTGATGTAAAATTTTGTGTCACTGTATCGCGCGAGCAGCGCACTCAAGGGCTCCACGCCGAGGAACGGACCAAGGCTTGAGCCGCTACCGAGGGGAGTCTAACCTGGTGTGCGGGAGCGAAATTTACCTCCAGACCACGGCGGCGTGATCTGTGGGTACGCGGGCGTGGGTGTGAACACACTCTGTTTGGAGAGACAGGCTGGTACTGATCGTTCGCTGCCGTTATTTTATTGGGAGGATCGGTAATATGTCGCGGGCGTCTTTTGTAGCGCGCATCGTTGGGTACGAGCTCATATTTTGCGGCGGATACCGTTAACGAACTGATCAATACGGCGACCATCTTCTTACTTCATTGTAATAATCACAACACACTTGTAATACCAATACCCATTTGGTAATATCAGTAATAATATACTAGAAAATTGGTTGCAAAAATAAAACAAATGCGTTTGTCATTTATTTTCTTAATGGAATTTCCTCCGACTAATCTAATATTTGATTTATTTGATAACCAAAAGATAATTTACTACTAAAATTCTAGCTAAGAATTTTTTATTCGTTATATATAATCATATCGCTCATGCCGTTAATCTATACATAAAAAGAAATTAATATAGAAATAACAGCTATGTGGTAACCAGTTTTTTTCTTTTAAAGACGGAAACTTCGTTCGCATTTTTTTCTGAAGCAATTGTAACTTTATTACAGCTTATATACAATATTAAAGTGAGCAAAACAAAATATTGTTATTATATTTTGCTAGTTACAGCTAATTGTTAGTGTATTCTTTTTATTATTATTTTTATAATAAGCATTACATCTATGTTAATAACCAGTGTTTAATTTTTAAAATTTAGAATCATTGTTAAGCATTGTAAACTTAAACACGACTTTCACATAAAACACGACTTCGGGTTATATGATTTATAGAGTTGACCGCGCGCTTGTGCTTGAGTAATTTTAATACGGATACCAACCTTAGCCGGACAGCTGAGGGTTGGGTACGTCCGACTTGCACGACCTAAATTCCCATGGTGCCTTCAATCACCTATAGACCGAGGCCCGGGAGCTGCCGAACGGGCACTGCATTTACTCCCCGGCAGGTGTCGGCCCTTCCTCAGGGGCCTCGTCGCGGTCGAGTAATATAATGCTCAATAATGCGCGCTGCTCGAGTGACTGTTCAGGAATGACTGTCAGTAAGTAAAAAAAAACTTTCTTTAAATAATACATTTTTTAAAAGTTCTAAAAGTAATAAAAACTCACAACGTTTTTGTGGGTGAACGCGGGGTCACGCAGTGCCTTTTTAAGGGAAATTCAAAAATGTCATAGAATTGCTATAAGTTGGTTTTCCTTCTGAATATTTTAGAACAGTATCTTACTGTTATATGCCACAAGTATACAAATAACAAGGTGTACGTACATTCTTCAAATTAAAAAAAAAAAGTGACAAGAATAGGCTTGGTAATACTTATAATAAAAAAATAAAAAAATAGTGTATATAAATTAATGTTTATTTTACTAAACATAATATTTGTAGAATACCCGATTTCTACACTTCAGCTGTAACATACACACGTCATACGTTTGTTCTTAAAAATTATAAAAAAAAAACGAAACAAAAACTCCCTCATTAGATTATCATAGGGATACTAGTGTTGCTCACGGCTTTACTCGCATTGTTGTAATTGTAATCTCTTCCTCGGGTCCTAGGGGGACAGTACCTTTCTATTAGATAAAATGTACCTTATGTCCTTGTTGGTACCCTTGATAATGTGTATACAAAATTATATGCTCAATTAAGTACTTGCGTGAAATAGTAACAAACAAATTGTTACAAAATAATACGTATAATAATCGGTCAGTCAGTCAGGGAAACCGATTAACACTAAACAGGCACTGTGACTATTTATCGGGCAGTCGTCTAAAATAGAAGTGCGAATCTGCCAAACTGTGGAAGTCAAAGCAACTACTAGTTACCCGAAATAATTTAGTAACACAAAACAATAATAACGATCATATTATTGTTATTTAAGTAATTCGTCAAGTCTATATGATTGTTTTTGTTTATGTAAGGAATTTATGTAGCATTTACTGCAAAAAAGATCAAATTTGACGTAATGCCTAGCTTTCAGGGAGTTCCCTTAGTCGCCAAGCCCAGTATTGGTATCCTCGGCGTTGACATATTGAGTGACGTTCAATTTGGTGGTCATTTGGAGAGCAAAACATTGTTGGCCTCCAAAAAACTAGGTGTCCTTAATAGGGCAAGACAGTATTTCTCACCAGAACATCGTTTACTACTCTATAAAGCGAAAGTCCGCCCATGGAATACTGTTCTCACCTTTGGGCTGGAGCGCCTCAATATCAACTGCTTCCGTTTGACCGCACCCAGCGTAGATCAGCTCGAATCATTGGCGACGCGGTATTATCCGATCGGCTCGACTTATTGGCACTGCGTCGGGACATCGCGTCTCTTTGCGTTCTTTATCGCATTTACCACGGAGAGTGTTCAGAGGAGTTGTTTGGACTTTTAACTGCCGCTACATTCCACCATCGTACTACCCGCCTGAAACTTAAATTTCATCCACACCACCTCGATGAGTGGAGGTCTTCCACGGTGAGGTTTTCAAGGTCGTTTCTGCCTCGTACTGCGACCCTGTGGAATCGACTCCCAGCGGCGGTATTTCCAAGCAACTATGAGTTGCAAACTTTCAAGAAGCGAGCGTACACTTTTTTTAAAAGCTGGCAACGCTCTTGTGACTCCCCCGGTGTTGCAAGTATCTATAGACGGCGGTAATCACCTACCATCGGGTGAACCGTCTGTTCATTTGCCCCCTATAATATAAAAAAAATCTCTAAAATGGTGGCGCTAATGTTAATGTTCCGGTCGCATTGTAGTCTCGCTTCTCAGATGTGTCTATGTGTCTACCAGACGTAGTCAATAACAAGATTAAAATTCACACTTGTATTATTTATCAGGGTTAATTCACATTTTTACATACCTATTCACGAAATTCAAAACAATTATGTGTATTAATTTGTAAATCGTAAATATGTTTAAATTATACAACAATGTGAATTTTTTAAAATAATAGATAATTAAATCTGAGCTTAATGACTAACTCGATTTAACTCTGCTAAAATTATCAAGATCCTATCTCAGCTTATGATCTTTTATGTTTTATATTAAATATTCAACCTTCTAACACCTTAGCTAATATTATAAATATGAATGTAAGTTTTATTTTTTGCCACACATTCACGCTTTTGGTCCACGGTCGATCATCACACAAATTTGCCCATACATTATCAGAGGACAGAAAAGGAAATAGGTTACTTTACATCCAGAAAATTGTGCTGTTAAATATTCATTAACACGAGCAAAGTTGCGGGCAAAATATAGTAGCTTATCGGATTAACATATATGCTATGATTTTCAAAGATTAAATTGACTAAAATATAACGGACTAGCTGTTCTCGCCACTTCGTCTGCGTGGAATAGTTAGTTTAGGCTAACGCTAACATACAGTGAAAGCTTAGTTATTGGTACTCCGCTCCTATTGGTCTTAGCGTGATGATAATATAATGATAGCCTTCCTCGATAAGCTATCTTACAGCGAAAAAATTTTCAAATCGGACCAGTAGTTCCTGAGATTAGCGCGTTCAAGCAAACAAACACTCTTCAGCTTTATAATATTAGTATAAACTATTACCCGGTTTCTGAAATACTTTAATTTGTAGTTTATCTTTTCAATAGCGTTATCGGTTTCGATAACTTGTCAAATTGTGTTTCCGAACACACAATCATATGATGAATGCCAGTAAAACTCAGCGGGCCATTTGATGGTTTATAACTTTGTTCAGTCAATAACTATTGGTAGTTGAACCGAGTATCTTAGAAATATGTCATGTAAATTTCAAAAACTTTTACCATATAAAAGCTATTACAGCATGCGCTGTATAATCCGTTAATCGGGAGGTACAGGCAAAGATAATCACAGATGGTGCTAGCATCGCTGGTCCATGTCAACGTTTTGTCAACAGCTACTCTGTGGTTGTCAATGTCAAACAATTGTCATCGTGCTAATTTAACCTTACCTTGTTCTGTTTTTATTAGTACGTTTTTTAATTAATTATCATGTATTATTTAATAACTATAGCCAGCTTAAAAAAAAAGTTAAAGAATAGGAATGCTTCCTTAACCCGGCAGAAGCTGATCTTATACTTATCTATTTATATTCTATATTATATTTTTATCTATGAATTTGACACAAGCTTGACATTACACCACAGACTATTAGTCATACAGTTACCACCGACTGTGCCCCACCTAGCGGGAAATAAGCAGTGTACCTCCCAATTACAAGAAGATAATATATGTTGTTATGAATTGTAAATGAAACGAAGTTCCGGGCACCTGCTAGTTTACAGTAATTGTGATATAAGTACATATTTTTGTTTGTATCGCACTACGTACTACGTAGGTTTTTTGTTATGCTTTATAAGTTTTAAACCTTCGACTAAGCTACTAGGATTCGAACCTGCATCTATCGACGCAGTATCCGAAGAAACTAGCATCTAAGTCATCATCGCACCAATTTTTATAGAGAGTAAAGCCACGCTGAAGCTATTACTGGTTTCAGCATGAATGGGTCGACTTGCACGGAGTAGTACCACACGACACACAGAAACACCCACGTGAAATAGTAGTGCTTGCAATGTTGCGTATCGTTCAGCAAGTGAGAGCGCCGGAGGCTCACGTCCTACCCTTTTTCTTCCCCATTCCCACCAAAACAGGCTGTCAATGACCTTGCGACTCCACTTGACACTCCTCTAGTGTTGCTGGTATCATGGTGGTGATCACTTAACTCATTCGTTTGTCTCCTATGACATATAAAAAAAATCACTTCAAAATCTTTAGAATTTAAATGTATACCGGCTGAATGGTTAAAGAGTCGCATTATTTATATATGTTACTGAGTAATTATTTCTAGTTCTAAATCAATGAAAAAATAGGTGCTTAATATTTCATCTAATTTTTTCCAAAAACAAAACTGATATCCACTCAACATCAGGTGATACCCAATAACGAACTTGTGTAATACATACCGACGCGATGAATCACGCCGTGCGGCGAACTCCGTCCCGTACCGCTCCTTTTTGTTTGACCGTGTGACATTCCGATAATAGGGAGTTACATAATGATAAACCTTGAAAAGCGCCCATTCAATTTTATTAATTTAACCAAGGAGTGTTTGTTGAAGTGAAACTTCTAATGTGAGTTCCAACAAGTTTTCGTTAAACGTTTAACGCTACCATGGATGAAAGCACTGTTGCGTTAAACGTTCAACGCTCCTGGGGACGGAGAATAGAAAGGCACAGAGCGAAGGTGAATGTGTGGCACTCGAACGCATGCGTGTAGTATACTTGTTTATGTATATATTTATTTATATCAATTTCTATCCCTTCGTATTTTCATTTCCACATTACGAAGTTTCACTTTTCCACGCGGAGGGCCTCCGCGCACTATTTTTTATGTATAAAAAAATGATACTCATATTTTTAAAAGTTTTAGAGCAAACTTTAACTAAGGTTCTCTTTGTTGTTTATTAGTATTTGTTGTGATGTTATTATTTTATATGTTGAATGTGACCATGACCAATCGCACGATTGAACAGTGTCACCCTTTAAACAGCCAACTGTTCTAGTATTGTCATTTTGTTACAGAATCGTTAAGATACAAGGCAAATCTGAATACATTATGAATGTACTATCGTACTTCACGAATCATTCGTGGAAAATGAAGTGTGAAGGTGCTCGTATGTTATACAACATGTGCGACGAACACGATCGCCAGTTGTTCCAGTGTGACCCGAAAACTATTGACTGGAAGCAGTACATACAAATCTATTTCGAAGGCGTCAGACGATACTTGATTAAGTGTGAATCAAATTAGTTTACATTTGAAAATAATTTTATCACAAACGGAAATATCTCGCTTTAATATTAAACAAGTTTAAAAAAAATGCGTAATTGTTTTTTTACACACCTCGAAACTACGACAGATTATTCATAAAAAAATCTCAGGAAATTATTACTAACTTATTTTTACTCTACTGCTACTTGGAAAAAACTGTTGGACATAGATAAAAAAAATGTGAGCGTGTGTTTTATGAACACAAAATAGAAAAATGAAATTAGTTGAATATTTGACAATCTTGAAAAGTAATATAGCATATTACGAATGACTAAAATTAGATTTAGCTTATTTTTAAATGTAAGGACTAATTTTTTAGATTTTCTTTTTTACATTTAGTAAAAAAAACTTTAATTTCTTTATTATGCGTATTACGATAATTACTAGAATTGCTTTATAAATGTCTTGTATAGAATATTATTTAAATCGATAGAGAATTAAAATATGTATCAACTTAAATTAAGTTAATTGTTTTTATTATACTTTTTATTTATTTTAATTTTATTTTAATTATATTTTAGCAACATTTTATAGGAGTGAATCAAGCCGTTTCCATATTAAATCCGGACAGACTGACAGACGGCATTCTTTACTATTTTTTTTTTTTGTATTTCATATCCTTTATCAAATATATATTATAATATAGCTGAAAAAACATAAAAATATGAGTAAGTCCGTAAATTTTATGATTTGTACTACCAAACATTTTACTCACCTCATTTTAGTTGCAAGTTTGACGTGTTAACAAACTTGCACCAATTTATTGTTTAATCATCGATATTTCAGTTCGTAAAAGCAAAAATTTGAAAAAATAAATATACACGAGCCTGTAACTTTGTTGATATGAATAAATTGACAAGAGCTCTTTATAGAATTTTAAAAGTGCTACAAATTTGCCATCTAACATTTTTGTGTAACTCTTACAGTTAACTAAAAATCCAGATAAACGGAATTTTTAATTTCAAAGCTATATAAAAATGAAATATTGAAGATAGAAATTCAACTCAAAAGAATTTTTTGTACCAAATTTAATAATAAAAAGGTCCATTCATTCGTTTAAAAAAATAACACAGTTTCCAGCACAAAAAATAAAAAAACACCATGTCTCCCATACTATTTGTATGGAAAAACTTTAAGTTCGATGGAGAACCTCTTAGAATTGGAATTTTGAGTGCCGCTTTTAACAAAAGCTCTCTTGGGATATCTTCTGAGATATTTTGGGCTGAAAGTAAAAAAAAAATATTCAGTTTTTGGCACACCCTAATTTATATGTATGTATAATTTAATGGAGACGTAATAGAACAAAATTTAAATAAGCGGTCTGTGCACCCCTGGTTTAGATTAACAGTTAAATCCAGTAACCGGTACAGCAACCTGAATTACGTAGTATTTTCAGGGTAGAACAACGTCTTCTCATACTGCTTATCCCTTTTAAATTTTAGCATTTATTTAATGAAATTATTAATATTATTGTGGTTTTCATATATATTGGCATTCGAAGCAATAATTATATATATTTTTATAAAATCTATTATTAACCAATGAAACCTATGATGAACTGCAAAATATCAATATTAAAATCAAAAATTCTTTATTCAGTTTAGGCCCTAATAAGGTGCTTATGAACGTCAAAAACTACCATCGGTTCGGAAAGCAACCCAGCCATTGAGAAGAATCGGCAAGAAACTCGATTGGGTACATGTTTTACATACATTTCCAATACATCATACAATAGCTTATAGTGGATGCACAGAGAGGAGTTAATTCCAGACATAACTATCGTACACATACTGATCCATTCTATAATATCCTTTCGACATTAAAACCCGCTTGACGTGGCGCTTAAATTTGCAGTCCGGCAAATCGGTAACATGTTTTGAGACTTTATTATAAAACCTAACACTGTTAGCTAAGAAACTATTACTGGTTTTACTAAATCTGAAACATGGGATGACCAGTTTATTACAGTTTCTAGTATTTACATTATGCCGGTCTTTTACTAAATGCAGTTTTTCAAAGTTTTTACGGACATACATTAAATTATCAAGAATGTATTGGGAGGGTAGAGTTAAGATACCGAATTCCTAGAACTTCGTTTTTAATGATTCGCGAGGTCCCATATTATATATTGCTCGAACTGCCCGTTTGTGTAATAAAAATATGGTGTCTACCTCAGCAGTCGTATCCCACAGCAGAATAGCATAAGCCATTATGCTATGGAAGTAAGCGAAATAGACTAACCTAGCAGTGGCAATATCTGTAAGCTGGCGAATCTTCCGTATTGCGAATGCAGCAGAACTTAATCTGCTCGCCATTTTTTTAATGTGAGGGCTCCATTGTAATTTAGCATCTAATGTAATTCCCAAGAATACAGTATTGCCAACTAACCCTACTAAATTCCCTACGATCTTGATTCTACTATCAACCTGTCTAACATTGGGTAAAGTAAATCTTATACATTTCATTTTATCTACATTTAACAATAGATTATTCAACGCAAACCAATGACAAATTTCATTTAAAGTATTATTCAGATGCCCAACCTCTGAATCTATCCTTTTCACTTTAAATATTAGAGAAGTATCGTCCGCAAAAAGCACCATGTCAGCAGAGTTGTTAACCACTAGCGGTAGATCGTTTATATATATTAAGAACAAGAACGGCCCTAAAATGGACCCCTGCGGGACACCAATTCGCGCAAATGATTCCGCTGAAGTGACCCCATGTATGTTAACTTTCTGACAGCAATCTTTTAAATAAGAGACTAGAAGGTCGAGAGAAGATCCACAAATACTATAGTGTTTTAATTTAAAAATAAGCGTACTATGGTCAACGCAATCAAATGCCTTAGATAAACCGCAGAATACACCAATTGCATCCTGCGAATCCTCCCAGGCTCCCAAAATATGATTTATGAGCGTTGCACCAGCGTCAGTAGTAGATTTCGATTTTGTGAAACCAAACTGTCGATCATCTAGAAACTTTTGCACTGTAAAATATTCTACCAATTGTTTAAGCATTATCTTTTCAAAAATTTTACTTATCGACGGAAGTACAGAAATAGGTCTATAATTTCCAAGACTTCTGCAGCCTGATTTAAACAAAGGAACCACTTTGCTTACTTTCATTAGATTTTTTTTTATTTATTGGGTAACAACGAAATCCTCTAACAAAAGAAAGAGACCCTTTCTAGGTTCACATAATTATAAAAACGTAACTAGACTTATTACTATGTTACAATAATGAAAATAGTAAAAATGAAATTATTATTTATGTATGTATGTACATATGTATGGGTATTCTTATTAATCATCAATATATTTTTTGTACTTTTTTCTTTTTATTATTAAAACAAAGACTACACATGAATAAAACAAAACTTAAAATAATTCTTTTATAAATAAACAAAAACCTCAAGTACTTTATCTACCGTTTCTAAGTTCTTAATAAAATATATACAAAAGCTTATTGGCCTTACCACTCTATCGCGCTTCCCGGCTATCGGAGCCACCATTCAGCGACTCGCCCGGTCACCCTCTTTTAAATAAGTTTTAAAATTCACGGGTCTTAATAAAGTAAAACCACGCGGTCTATGTCTCTCGTTTTTCAATGCGAGATCCCTTCGGACACAGCGCGATCTAGTAGCTGACTTTTTGCGCGATAGACAGGTTGACGTTTTCCTCATCCAGGAGACGATGTTAAAATCGAGTATGAGTAATCCGAGAATCGCGAATTACTGTATAGTCAGGAACGACCGTGTCACCCGCGGGGGTGGCACGTTAATCTATTTTAGGCGTTCGTTATACTGCATGCCGTTAGATCCGCCCGCGCTAACCAATATGGAAGTGTCAGTGTATAAATTAGGTATGACCGGTCACTCTAATATTATTTTAGTTTCCGCGTATTTGCCACCGAACAAAGAATTGCTAAGATCC